>BMAV01004733.1:0-44109 GCA_019973955.1 Trichonephila inaurata madagascariensis | reverse complement strand
ACTTAATTGTTAAATTTTGTAATGTACTTGTTTGTCTTTGTAATGTACTTGTCTTTGTAACTTATTTGTTTGTTTTTGTAACTTAATTGTTAAATTTTGTAATGTACTTGTTTGTCTATGTAAAAATACTTACTTATCTTATTTGTTTGTTTTACTTATTTCTGTAAACCCCTGTGATGCTTATGATGCACGGGAACTATTTATCTTTCTTCAATAATAATAATAATAAAGTACGGTACTTTTCCAATTCGCGGGAGCAGGTGATAAAGTCGCTGGAAAGAACACAGCCGACGCCCGCTGGTAATCTTTCACCACCATATTTACAAAACAAGTCATGGTTTTTTTCTTATTTGTAACGTCTTTTTGGTATTTCTTTAAAAATGGATAAAAACCAATGAGAGTTAATGTTTATTAATATTTTTTGTTTGTATGTTGTGTGCTGTCACCAATAACGCCAACTTGGCGAGATTTGCGCCGGCGAAATGTATAAGTACCAAAAGTACTAATGTTGAAATGCCTTTCCTTTACATATTCATACACAATCTTAAATTAAAATGTATCTCATTTCCATAAGTTTTGATAAAATTTTAAATGGATACATTAATGGTATACATAAATATTTAAAAAAGTCTCCATGCACGAAAAACGTGATTTAATTGGAAACTATGAACGATTACGTTTCCATGTTGAAGAATAACATCATTTAAATCTCGAAAAAAATCTTACTAATTGCTTTTTTCATAATTTTAATGTTTTTCCTTCAGTAAACGGAATTAGTTTTCAAATAAGAACACGCAATAACTATACTTAAATAATACTACAAAATGGGGAAAATGATACTTTTTAATTAATGGG
The DNA here is from genome assembly GCA_019973955.1 of Trichonephila inaurata madagascariensis. Taxonomy (NCBI): domain Eukaryota; kingdom Metazoa; phylum Arthropoda; class Arachnida; order Araneae; family Nephilidae; genus Trichonephila; species Trichonephila inaurata. The sequence goes on along the minus strand of BMAV01004733.1, from coordinate 43,254 downwards.
GAGATTACTTTTTCTTACATATTAGAAAATTAAGAGATTGCTATTTTAACGTTTCGAATGTTGAATAAAATCACGAACTTGAGAAATGATAAATTCTAATTAAGTTCGTCCAGAAATTTAAAAAAAAAAAAAAAAAGATTAATTTTTTTTTTAAAAAAAAAAAAAAGTTTTTTTTTTTTATAAAAAAAATGTGACCTAAATGAAGGAAAAAAAAAAATAATAACAATAAAATACACAAAACGACATTAATACTTCAATAAATAGAAAAATGGCTTAATGGCTCTTCCCTCGTGACTTAAATTAAGGAAGAAACGTCGAATTCTTCCACAATAACTCTTCTCATATTTTTCAGAATAATTGTATTTCATCCCTTTGAAACATTTTCTTCTTTTACAGCTTCAAAGAGATTAATAGACGTTTTGCTCTATATATTTTGAGATTCACTTACTTTTCCTTCCGATTTCTTTCTTTGTATTATTTATATTTTTAAAAAAAGATAATAGTTTCTTATAAATACTGTATGAAATGAAACATATTGTTAAAAAGACAGGGAATATATATAACTTTTATATTTACAAAAGACGTTTGTTACAATGTCTGTATATTTTTCAATCGTGATAATTTAAAGGATGCCATTTTATAGGTCATCAAAGCCTTATTTAAATAAATAACAGCATACTTGTTGTGTATAAATAATAAATGATATTTTTAAGAAGATTTAGATATTTTTGTTTACCAGACATAATACGAATATAGGAAATAAAGCTTCAGCAGTGAAAAGCCGTATGTATGGTAATGTCATTTTTTACTTGTATAATTAGTTTATTTCGTTTATTTCTCATTCACCAATATCAATACGAAAAAAAACATAGATAACACTACGATAACTTCTTTAAAGAAAAAATAAACCAGTAATATAACAACTTATCGCACTCTTATAACCTAAAAATAAACTAGTAAAATAAACTAGCAAGCTCTTATAAGCTAGAGATAAACCAGTAAAATAAACTAGCTAACTCTTAAAAGCTAAAAATAAACTAGAAAACATATAAACTGGAACTAATAAAATAAACAGCACATTATTGTTAGTAAGACAATACAAAAGGCAATATAAATAAATTCAAGTAAACAACAGCGATTCTTATGACTATTTTATATTTGTAACATTAAGGAAAAATTAACAAATAAGTGACGAATAATTTATTTTAATTAATCACATAAAAAATTAAAATTAATTATTTTATTTATTAACTCTTGCGGAAATGCAATAAATTAAAGAAGTGTGATAAAACAGTAGTGACATATGAAAACCAAATGTTTATGGTTTGTACATTAATTGAAAAGTATTATATTGTTCCCTAAAATAATAAAAACGATAAAAATTTAATAACCTAAAAATAAAAATAAATAAATAATTTTAATAAATAAAGATGCAGTTCTTTGATAAAAGATGAAAATATTCTATTTGCAGTAATTTATGTTTCTTAAGCCTAAGAATATAGAAGAGGAGCACTTCACTTATATTTTAATAAACGCAATATTCTGTCATACTCGGAATCATAGGTTTTGAGACTGTCTGCCTGAAATGGCAGTGTGAAGAATTTAATTATTGGCGGAATACTTTACAAACAAATACGTATTTCAAAATGTGTGGAGGAAGAAAAGAAAATTGAAATGAGCTTCTATATAAGAGCACGAATATCTAAGAATAATAATGAATTTATTCAGTTTAAATGCTATCTCAAGAAAACTCAAGAGTTTATCCCGCTATTTGTTTAAATTTAATATGTTATATTTGCATCTAAATGAATTTCCATCCACTTCATTATACTAAAGAAATTTTATTTCAGATTATTCAAAACCATTTTCCCGCATTTTATAATCAAAATAGAAATATCTCATTATATAATTTTTCTAAATGAATAAATTCATTTAAGTGCGCATGCCAAAATGTTTTTAGAAATGCATTTAATTCTTAGAATATATTGCAAATCTTTTCTTTGGAATACATTTATTTGTTCAGATCAAAAAGAAAGATAGCTTGTATTTATTCGCCTTTTTTATTTAAATAACAACACGTTTTTTGATGATTATGGATTATTTTTATTAAGCAGTGCTAATAACTTTTGAGTTAAAATTAAAAATATTAATTAAATCAATGTTTTATTCGAATTATGTGTGTTTAAATAGGGTACTTTAATAAATAATATAAATTTGGTAAATATTTATTGAAAACAATCATTCAAAGATTTCAAAGTGTTTCTCTTTTGAAATTCAGAGTCAATTTCTCCGGTTAGTTTCTTCTAGAAGTATACCATTTAACATTTACGAAACTGAAAACTCGATTTAATTATTTTTCACAAGCAGTACAAATCAAAGTAAAAAGCTATTTATTAAATCTAGAAAAATTACCGATTGTTTTTACAGCAATATACGCAAGAATAATATATTCAGGTGAAAATAAATTAAATCTTTAAAATTTTGCATAAAAATAAATATTATAATCTATTGTTTTTCAAAAATGTATTTTAGCAACACTTCCTTTATCACGAATGAATTACATGTTCAGGAAAAAAAAATACCTAATCCATTGCATTTTATATTTATACAAATATATTTTATTTTAAAAATATATGGTCTGTTGAAATTTTCCACTGAACTTTAGTTTTTGGAAATGTATTACGTTTCTTTTCTTTCAATTTTTTTATAGAAAATGAAAAATAATAATAATGAACCAATCGGATAAAGGTCAAATGCATAATTTTCTATATATTTTTGACGTATCATTTAGTTTGATTTTAAGATTCTATTTTTACATTCACTCAAAGGTTTCTCCGATATTTTAAAATGTGCTGTTATATTTACTTACATTCATTCGTTTATGATTTACAAAAATGGAAAAAAATGCGTTATGAAATTGTGTGGTTTTATGGAACTTCACGAAAGAAGAATTCTCACAATTTTATTACTTTCGACTTATACATTTTTGGTAAAGATGAACTTTGACACTTTTATTTTTAAACTTTATCTCAATGAAACTACTTAAATTTATATTGTAATAAACACAATTAAAATTCCGTCTTTTTAAACAAGGGATAAGTTAAATCAAAAGAAAGCTTTTATAATTCAAATAAAATAATTAAATAAAATATAGTAAATGAAAACAGAAATGGAATTATAAACATCAACCCGAAAAGTTATTTTAAAATTTACAAGATAAATTATAATTAGGATTTGCTTAATGCTAAACTAAATATAAAATGAATATGATATTTGAGTCCACATGGTAAGTTTTAAAATTTATTTGATAGTAAACTTTCAAAATGAGTTGTAAAATTTTTATATTTTATTATTTATATTTAAATATGTTTATCAGAATTTGAAAAACTTAATTAAAAATGAAAAATAAGTCACAAACATTGCATAGGTAATAAGGAGTCCCCAACATTCTAAGGTTGAATTCTTACACATTGAACACACTTCTATTTAAAAAAAATTATGCGACGCAAAACGAAGCAATTAAAATCACATACATATCCATATTTTACATAAGGAGTCACAGTACGATTCAATTGACAAAAATCAGCAAATATGTCAAATCTAATTTTTTTAGCCTAAATTATATTTTTTATATACTTTTCTACAAACTCACAAAATTTGAAAGCTCTAAGTTTAAAAAACGCAGAGTTGTGATAACTTTTACGTTTGTTTTTATTCACATCTCAATGGCACAAATCAAAACTTTAAACTGACTTATCGTTGAAAGAAAAAATAACTAGTGTGTCTTCCTGTAAAATGCAACGGCTTTTATGCTATTCTGCCAAATACATGGAAAATTTTTTTACTTGTTGCTAATAGTACATGGAACAAAAGTTGGTATGCATTTTTCTATCAAAGCAATACTTATTTTTTGAAAAAAAAACAATTGAATTTAGAATTTACACATTTTTTAAAGAATTTTCAATAAGCATTCATAAAAAGAAGATTGTACGAAAACCAATCACGTTATCACAAAATCCATACCAACTTCCGTTATACATAGTTTGACGTACTTGTAAATCAAATTTCGTACATGTACGTCAATTTTTGTAGGAGTAGCATTTTAAAATAAATAAGTTTCAAGTTTTTCCCTTAAAAAATTAAATGGTTAGCTTTTTATGAAATTTTAAGCACAAAATATGTTTTACATAATATATACACACATAGGAGGCAACCAAAAAAATTATGAAAATCATTAAATTAAAAAAATTTGTGAAATCGTGTCATGTCCCCTTAAAATTGATAAATTACATTTTTCGTTAAAAATTATAATTTTACTTCTTGTCTCTGTTGAAAAATATTTAAGAATATAATTTTTATTAATTGTTCACATTTTCTCCTGAACCCCCACCTTTAATACATACATCAAACATCAAAATATTCTCTATTATCCACGCCAACTACTAAACAAATTTAATAACCACATAAACTCCAGGCCTATCCACTACCAAAACCAATACTAAAAGTCAAAGACTTAACCACCATGACGTGATACAAAAAGACGTGGTGGCAAAAAAAAACAAAGCTAGAAGATATAGCTCTCCTACACGAATTTCCTTTTTACGATCTCGATGTGAATTAATGAATTGTCAAACAACTGCTTTACGTTTTCGGCGAATATAAGCGTTCGAGTCTATTTATTGGAGTATATGTTCGGCAGTAAAATAAGAAAAAAGCTCGGCCACGAGACACATAAGAAAAGTGGGGGAGTAAATGGTTTGGACCAAAGCAACAGCCTAGATTTTAAATGGATAAAAACGGAATAAAATGAAAGCGTTTTCAACGGTTTCGCCCGCTCGTCGTATGGGTAGGGCTATAAATCTCAAGAGTAGTTAACTGGAAGATCGTTGAACGTCTGCATTATAAAATCGCAGCCTTGGATAAAAAGAAAAGTAAGTACAAGTCATTGAGGAAATGTTGATGGCATATGAAGTCATCAAGTTAGGGCGGCGAGTGAAAAGTTGTAAAAAAAATTCTAAGAAATTTAAAGTATTTTCAGGCTGACGTATGAAACCGATTAGGAATAATTTTGACGGAAAATTTGTGTATAGTTTACACGCGTAACTTGATAAACCTTGAAACCAATACTTAAAATTTAAATATTTTTTAATATTACTTTGCGACGTTGATGATAGGAATTTCATTAATGTTTGTATTTCAGCACAATTCATTATTGAAATGAAATAAAATTACTTAAAACTCCATTATCTTAATTTCTAATAACGATGCTATAAGTTTTATTAACGAAAATTTTACAGTTGGTCTTTTGAGAATTCAATTCTTAAAACCGCGCTGGAAATTGATCAACTTATAAAATTTTATTTTATCTAAAAATTTACATCAGGAACCAAATATTTATAATGTATAACACAGCCGGCAATATTTAAGAAGGCATAGTATGATTTATAAAAAAATATCTGATTCAATGGTTTCCAAAATTTTTTTGGTTGCTACGCATATGCATCATATAAAACAGTTTTTGTTTTCAAAATACCACAAAAATTTAACTATTTAAATTTTTAAAGAAAAATTTAAAAATTCATGAAGTAATTTTAGATGCTACTCTTCCTACAATAATGAACTTACATATATGAAATTTGATTTACAAGTACGTCGAAATATGCATAACAAATGTTGTCGTAGGTTTTGTCATAATGTGACTAGTATTCATGAAATACCGTAAAATCCGGCGTATAACGAGGACTTTTAACACAAAAAATAAGAGCGAACTTACGAGTGTACGCTATACGCCGGGTATGAAAATGAGGACTTTAAAAATAAAAGGATAAGCATAGAAAAAAAAATTATACTTCTACAATACTGTTTATTTATAGAAATGACATTTCTTACGAACTTAAAAGGGTTGCAGTTTAAGAGGTATACTACTTTTTTCTAAAGCTTGGAATACCTCGAATAAGTAGCTTTAAAACATAGGAGTATTACATATGTACATTTCAGGTTTCTTCGTAAATAAGGAGGTGCTTGTTATGCGGCGAATATACCTAAAAACTATAAAAATTTCAGCTTGAAAGTACAGGAGCATGTTATATGGCGGTGCGCGTTATAAGCCGAATTTTATGGTATCTCTTTTATGTGAATAGTTTTTGAAATTCCTTAGAAAATTTTACAAATTATAAGTTCGACTACTTTAAAAAAAATAAGTGTTGCTTTGATTCAAAACGCATACCAACTTTTGTTGCATGTATTATAGCAATAGTTAGAAAAAATATCAATGCATTTGGCATAATAGAGCAGAAAAAAAGTCTTAGCATTTTTAAAATGAAGAAAAATTAGGGTTTTTTTTTCTTTCTGAGATAAATCATTTTAAAGTTTTTATTTGCTACTAGGATACGAATAAAACTGAACATAAAAGTTATCAATATTCAGGATTTTTTTTTAGCTTAGCGCTTTTAAGTTTTGTGAGATTATAGAAAATTATATAAAGAATAATTTAGGCTAAAAAAACTTGATTTTTTGACCAATTTTTGTCAATTGAATCGTACTGCATCATTAATACTTAACCTTGACAGGCTGTCCTTAACATCAATAAATATTTGTACGCAGTTAAAAAAATTTTTAAAAAATTACTTATTTTGAGATTTGATTCTAAACAACATATTAAAATTTGATATGAGTTGAAAACAGTTCATTACTACAGTAAATATATCTGTATTAATAGTCGCATATATAATTTGTTAAATAAAGTATTGTGGAAATTTAAACAATTAAAGTTAAATTTTATAGCATCAAAAATTAGATGCATACAACCTTTTATGAATTCATATATTTGTTTTTGAAAACTATTTTTGCTATTCAAAACATACTCTATTTTTTGAAATTTAAGAAAGGTTCGAATTTTTAAGCAAAGAAATACTGCTAAAATATAGATAAAAATTAAATAGTTTGCTGTTATAATAAAAATTTTTATTATTACCATAAAATTGAGATTCTAAATTTGTATACAAGAAAAAGACAGTGAAAAAACTTACTTAAAAGTATCTATCAATCCATAAGGTAGATATCGTCTTGTATTCCGAGAGTTAAATTATTTTTTCCTTTTTCTATATTTTTTTTTCTTTTCACTTCAAAATTCACATCTTAATATTCCAAACTGCCAAACGATTTTTCTTTCATTGCTCTAAGTTGGGCACAAGCTTTTTAAATTTATATATATATAATTACTTCAAATTTAATTATTTTAAACTTTATCACATCACATAAAATGTAATTTTTTTTTACTGTTGTATAACACTTAATAAAAAAGCATTAACACAAAATTAATTAATATCCAAAACTTTTGCTGTTTAATAATATTTAAATTTACGACTTTTAAAACAGCTTTTAAAATGTGTTCTTAAATATTAATTTGAGAGATTGCGAAAAAAAAAGTCATCTTTCTGGAAGATATTTTCTGAAGTCAGCAACTTGTCAAATCAAGTTGCTGTGTTCTGAGTCGGAAAACTCGATGGACTTTCGAATATCGTGGTAGTCTTCCATAGAAAGTGACGTAATTGTGACGTCACCACGTCCTGGCTCACGGCCAATAGGGAATCGCTGCTTCATTGAGTCGCATGATGGAGAGTGATTTTTAAGAGTAAGAGGAAAAATATATTTGGATATGTAAAATTCAAAAGAAAATATCAACCACTGACATATGAATTAATTTTCGAGTACATTTCTGGTTGAAGAATTAGTCCAGTTCCTCGAAAATGCCGGTTTATTTTCATAAAACCGCATTTATTTTTAGGAAAATGGTGCAATATTTCTATTATTCATTATTTTGCAAGAGGTTTAAAAAAAATTTTTTTTTTGAAAGATATGATTACGAGTAAAAAAGAAAAATTTGATCCAGCATAAAAATTTTTATAAAAAATATATATGTGTGTGTTACAAAATGATCTTTCTTTAAAGTAATAGTTATTTAGCAAGCATGCGGAAATTCAAAGCTATTTTATTTCTCTGAAAGAACGTTGATAATATTGAAATAGTAAAAGTTATATATTTTTTTAAATAACATTTTAATAATAAAGATATATAATTTTAACTTTTTATTCAACAATTCAAGAGGCTTAAAATTTTGTATTTTCTTTCTCGGGAATTTTTAATACTTCCCCAATAATATATATTTTAAAATTTTGAGCAAAATCTTCAAAGAATAACTCGATTTTTAAGTCAGAATAATGCATTTTGGACTTTATTATAGACAAAATCAACTATGAATTACTATATAAATGCAATTATATTTTTGTAACTAATATATATTTATCCTTTCAAATGGGCTGCATTTAGGCAGCTAAACACAGCAAGTCCCCAAATCTGAGAGCCAAATGTAACAAATAATTATGAATGGAATTTTAAAAGACATCATTAAAAATTAAAATAAAGGAAACTTTACAGGAATGTGTGTGTATAAGCGCGTTTTTTGAACAAATTGGAAATAAAATGGAAATGATGTATAAATTGAATAAATGGTTTGAACAAATGGAAATGGTATGCAAATTAATTTAAAATAATTAATAACTCATTAAAAATAAACTAATTAATATTAAATAAATTAAAAAACAAAGAATACTTAGGAAAATTTCAGCATTTCATCTTATTTTGTAATTTCAAGCAGTCTATTTTGTTAATGAGTCAGCGCTTTTGTATTTGCTTGGAATAAGAGTTACAGTTAAAATTTCCAAGTTCTTTTTTTTTTTTATTTGTACAAGCTGTCTTGTGAGTTACACAGTTATCGTTTACTGGAGATAAATCTTGAGAATTTGTTCCTTAGTGAAACGACAAGGGCAATATCTGAGCCGATACACCTCTCACTCTTAACTTCCACACTATACCATATGAGAATTTTCGAGACCTATTTTCATTTAAAGCAGAGATGGCCAACTCAAATGACTTCGCTGGCCACTTCGGGAAAACATTGTAATGCCACGGGCCATATATACAAATATATATCTTTAAATTAGATTTGGACCCACTGCAAACATGTATTGGAATGATAATTTAAAACAGAATGACGTTTTATTATTCTTTTATTGTTTTTCATGTAGACAAACATAGATAATAAAGTAATAATAATAATGCAATGATCAAATAATGTTTAAGTTATTTATTTACTAGACATATGTCTCTCAATTCTTTCACTTAGTTTTAGCAAATCGATCTCAATAGGTATATTTGCGCATCGTAATTGATGTTGCAGGTTTTCATCCGTTAAGTTTGAGCTCGGTTTATGCTTAACAAATTTCATTTTCGAAAAAAAAAGATTCACAGTAACAGAAGCAACGTGATAAAATAGAATTGGTTTCAGAATTTATTTGTTAAAAATAACACTAAAAATAAAAATATTATACAAAATAGTAGTACTTCAACGTTTCTCAAATTGTGGGGCACCCTAGGGGGCGTGATAAACCATCGAGGGGAGCGAGAGCATATCGAAACGTTGAAAATAAAACATTATTTAAAAATATTAATTTATTGAAAAGAAGCAAAACAAAATACATTCTGACATAATAAATAAAATTCGCATTTCCACCAATATAGTATATTTATAAATGTATCAGTACTGTACACAGTATTTGGTAATTAATTTAACAATGCCAAGCTAAGAACAAGTTTAACAATAACCAGTGACTCCATGTGCTTGTCATATATAAAATTTTATACAAAATGTAATACTTATCTTGATAATTTGTACGGTTTGTAATTAAATTCGTTTTGAAGATTTACGTCGAAGTACATTATTATTATTGAATTCACTACATTGTTATTGTTTTGATGGGGGAGGGGAGACGAAGAAAATTATGACTGAAAATTGGGTCGCAGGTATCGAAATTTTGAGAAGCACTGTAGTATTTTGTAAAGTTGTAAAGAATCTCGCGGGCCGCAAAATTATTCAAGGTGCGTCACATGCAGCTCTCGGGCCGCGAGTTGCCCCCCCCCCCCCCCGATTTAAAGTACAGCTGCCACCAAAAATCTATGCGAAGAATCTTTAATATGATCAAGACCCAAATCTTCTTCTGGAACATAGCCGACCTCTAAGCTCTCAATTCAAATACAGATCAACCATAATCTCAATTAAATAAAGAAAAATGTGGCTTCAACAACTTTATTAAGAGAAACTTTTGACCCAAAGAGATCAAGAAAAGTTCAGACTAAAAGAGTCCATTAAAACACACGCTCAACCCCACCATTTGAAATGCATTAAAAAAAAGTGGGGGCATCAACTTTTACTTTCAGTATCACTTTATGAGATAAGACTAAGAAGAGCAGATAGAGAGAGAGAAAAAGAAAGTCAAATCATTAGCCTCTACAGAGACAAGTGCCACTTCCTCCAGAGTGAAGAGTTTAAAAACCCTCCAACACTTTTCGGGTATTTCCGCACGCGATTCTATTAACACAATACAAGGTTAAATGGCAACCGTTCCAGCTATTTAACTCGCTTATCAAAGAATTCCGACGCAGGGGCATTAAATTTGGCTGCGAAGAGTGCAGTGGACTGTCATTCGACCATTCAAAATCTGGAAACGGAGGGATCTAAATAGTTCCCACCAGTGTTTAACCTTTGCTCTCGCTTAGTTGGCTTTGCTTGTTGAACTGGAGAGATCCCATGTCACGGAGTTGCCATGTGCTGCCCTTTATTTCCGTATCCGACTTTGTGGTATTTCGTGTGAATTCATTTCACTTTTATTTTTGACTTCTGTTTCTATTTATAACTTTTTTTTGCAAACAAAGAAAAAAAAATCGTATCAGACATTCAAGTCACGATTCTTTCTTTTTTGTCATTATTCAAATATTATTAGAACTGTCAGAAGTTTCTAAGTCAGTGATCTTAGAATTATATTGGAATTCATATTTTACTTTGATAAAACATGAAAAAAGCAAGAAAAGTGATCTAAATTTGAGATTCAAAATCAACGTTCCTGAATACTTTTCGAGGATTTATCTCAAAGATATTTTTGAAAAAAATATATTTAAAGCTCAGAAGGTCCAAGAACCCCGATTGAGGGAGTGTTTATTAACGTCACATTATAAAGAAACACAAGGCCCAGTGGTCGAGTGGTAGCGTATCGCGCTTCCCCACCACAGGTCCAGGTTCTATTTCCGGGCTGGGCAAGGTTGACTCAGTCTTTCATGCCTACTGCAGTGGGTCAATAAATGAGTACCAAGCTTGTTTGGGGATTTAAAACACTGGGGGTCTCGCTTCAGACTGACAACCTGATCGGTACATAAGCTCATGTACCTCATCGTCCAATGTTCACGTATACTGGGATGGGCATAGTAGGCGCTGGCCCTCATGGGCTGTTGCACCACTGAGTTTGAGTTTATAAAGCAACATGAGGGTTACTGGTAACGGACCACGTAATTTTCAACCTCATTCAAGCGACGAAGACGACTTGCCCTACCTCTTCTCCAAACTACCACAGCACGCCAACGGGATAACTTTGAGCCCCATTAGATTTAACATGAATCAGCTCTCTATACGGTAGGTCACCAGTAGCTCAAGGGCTTGAACATGACACGCCAACCACAAGTTCGTGATTATAACCCCTAGGTTACCGAGGCCTGAGACCCTCGAGATAAGCTTCGATGAGAAAAATTCTATTTACTATCTTTACATTAGTGGCAATGGATTCAGAAATTACATTATCTTTGAGTTCAATGAATCTTTTCGAAATTCTTTTGTTTTAAAAACATCAATAGATTACACGTAGTCTTTGTCTTATCAAATTTTAATGGTTTTAATTAAGGTCAGTTTAAAAAAAAGTTCTCACTCAAAGAGAAGTGTAAATTTGTAAAAATTTAGATTTACTTGTGGTTTTTTATTATTTATTAAATACAATTATACTACTGTTAATTAGGATATTAACTATCTAAAAATAAGTATTTTTGTTTGAAAAGACCTCCATGATAAACTGTATCAAATTTTTAAATATATTTTAAATATTTTTATTACATGCAAATGTCGAAAGAAACTCTAGTACAAAAAAAATCCGTGCTATAATCTATGATGAATTACTAATATGGAATGCAATGCTGACCAAATCCGTATATTTTTGGGTGGGGTGCAAGTCGATATATCACTGTCACAAACGTCATGAATTACATGTATTAAATATAAAAAGTAGATTTAAATTTTCCGAATTAATGGGGAAGCTCGGGGAGATGCATACTCCTGCTCCTCCCACCTAGATATGCCTATGGAATGACGTCAAGTCAGATATAAGATTAGTCATGACATGACGAAAGTGTTACGCTCAAATTACGAATTTATTTAAGCATCCAACTGTATAGCGTGAATGTATCTGATATAACAACGATATGACGTAAAGAAACCTTTTTTTATAAGTCTCGGAAATTAGTATATGTAAAAATTCTTTGAATTAATTGCTAAATTTTAAAAATATTTAGTTTGTCTCCTTCGTATGTTTAAAGTAATAAATATTGGATATAAGGCTTGCAAAAAGAGCCTTATATCCAATATTTATTACTTTATATTTAGTAATTACTTTATGTAGTAAATATTTAATTTATTACTTTATATTTAGTAATTACTTTATTTAGTAATTATTTATTTTATTTTATTTTATATTTAGTATATTTATATTTAGTAGGACTTAACTTTATATTTAGTTTATTTATACTCATTAAAAAATTTGCAACTTTTATAAATTTACAAATTTACAGAACTTAAGGGTAAAATCTCCTGTATTCCTTATAAGTATATAAGTAACATATCTTGAAGTACATTTGTGAAAGTTTTGTAAAATATAATTGCTTATTTTTTTTTCGTATTTAAACTGTTTAATATTTAACTTCACGTAATAATCAATATAATGTGTCTTATTTTACAGATTATAATTACATTTATCTCTCGTTTATTTTAAAATCAAAAAGATTTTTGTTGAAATTCCCTTTTTTCCCCCGTAATTTTTTTTTTCCCCCGACTTGCACGAACAGTGTTTTAAAAACACAAAATAAGGCATATCGAATTAAATGCACTGCGTAAGTTAAAACTGAACAAAAACTGATCTTGTGCATAATTTCACAAGCATCAACAAATAAATGTCTTTTACATTTGAAAGTTGTGAACTTTGCCTTTTTTCTTTTACCACTTATTTGCTGTTATGATAAGTTTCATTAAACGGTATTTGACATTAATAGAGGCTCACAACTACTCAAAGTTCAACCTCAACATCAAAGCATTAAACAAGTGCGATCTTGCCTTGTATAATAGCCGCTCCATTAACATGTATTCTTGAATCCCTTTAAAGAGTCCTTTGATTTGCCGCGATTCCGCTTGAGGAGCACTCCAATGACTTCAATCAACTTTAGATAAAACGAACTGTTTATTATTTGGTGCAATCAAGAAGATCCAAAACCCGCAAAGGAGCAGATAGTTTAGCGGTGTAAGTTGAAAGAGGCATCGCATAGAAATTTCGTCATGAAACAGCGGGATGTTATTGTACTAAGGAAAATTAATTGGATCATAAATTTTTGGTCGAGAATAAATTACAAAAGGATATTTACTTATGCATATTAAAATAAACGGTTCGATATAATCGAAAATAAAATTATCGAATATTTTAATTTTTTCTTTTAATAGTAAATAGAAATATTAAGGGGTGTTGGAAAGCTAAAATCTTATTTTTTTTGACAATTTGAGATTTTTACATTTTTAAATTGCATAGATTTTAACCTTTCTAAAAATAACTTACTTTTACCTCTAGGTAGTTAGAAGCCCTTAAAACTTATTTTTAAATAATTGTTGAAACTGAGCCACGCCCATTTGAATGGCGAAAAATGTAAACAAAGTACTTCGTTTTTGCTTAAAAGATGAACTTCTGATATAAACCAAAACATGCATCTTTTATTGTAAATTGAGCCTTTTGTTTTTCTTATTTACTAGCCGATTAGAAGTCTCAATGTATACATTAAAATCAATTTATCTCAAAATGTAAATTTTGATGTGCGATGTACCTTTTCTGAGAAACTACTAGTCATAGGTATATAAATTTTTTTATGATATATTTATAATAATATCTAATATATACTAAAAAATGAGCTTTTTGTAAAAAATTCAAAAATTTATTTTTTACAAATTTTTTATGCGAAAAATGGGTCAAATTTCGCAATGTTTGATAAAACATTACATAATTTAATAAAAAATTCAAAACTAGCTAAAAGCTCATTTAAGTATAATGAGAAAGGCGTTCTTTAATTGTATGAAAAATTTCAAGCATCTACATATAACAGACTTTGAGAAAAGGTACATTGAAAACAGCCAATTTAACATTGTCAGTACAGAGAGAGAGAGAGAGGTTTCCAACTCCCCTTAACTGTTTACTTGATTTACTTGATATTCACGGATAATTTTGAATATTATGCAGCCTTAATTGTGACTGAAAAATGGTACCGGGCTTAAGGTATCCGACTATGTTCAGTACCAAGATTTTGAATGAGTGTATAAATAAGGTGACCAGTTTTTTTACAATGAAAAGAAGGGCGGGCGGGCACGCGCGAAAAATTTAAGAAAAAGTTACAACGTAAATATATGAAACATTTTATTAATTCAAATAAAAATACGCTAATAACGCTTGCATTCCTTTTAATTATTTACTTAAACAAGTATTTTCCCATTGAATATTTTTTTGTCAATATATCCTTTAACAATACATCGGAAATTTTGGAGCAAAAAATATCGTGCATGCTGAATTTTCTGGTAAGTACTGCAGCTAAAATATCAACATTTAATCTTGACTTCTCACTTGTCCAAAAATCATTACCTATAGAAAAAAAATCTTTCAACTTCTGCAATAGTTCCAAGGCAGCACAACGTAAATTCAACAACAATAACTAAATTATCACATAGAAAATTAAAAAAAAAAAAAAAAAAATAGAAGTAGTTAAGTACTTCCACCCATCTTTTATCAATTTCAGCATGCTGATTTTCCAAATGTTCCAATTCATTAGAATTTAAATATACATTCCAGTCTTCTAATTTCTTCATACAGATAATAGTCGTCGATTTTAATATCAGGCATTTCTTCCGATAAAACCTCTGTTTCTCTAAACAGTTTTCTATATCTGCCCAATTTACTTGGGATGAAGTAAAAAAATACAATTAAAAACTATTATTTCCCGTGATATTTGTTTCAGACCATTCTTCGAGATATTGCAAACATGTTTGGTTTTCATCTCTGAAAAGATATTAACAGATCAGTTTTAAAATACTGAAAAGGAGGACAAGTAGAAGGACACTTTTCGAGGAAGGACAAAGCCTATAAAAGGAAGACGGTTGGTCACCTTAGTATAAATGAATATTTCGTGTGACCTGAATTAGAATATACTTATAAAATTGTTTTAAGAATATTATTACAAAAAAAATTATTTAAATGGAATTTTTTTGGCAAAAAATGACATTATCAAAACTTTTTCCTTGAATGATAAACTCTTCCATATTTAGCCTATATGTAGCTAAGACTTCTGTATAGAACTTTGACTAGGATTTTTGAAAAATTTACAAGCAGTTTTTCAGTTACTATCAACTGAATTAATAACCGGTGTTTATTACTAACATTTCTCTACTATAATGTACCAAAATATGAATACATTCCTTTCTAAATAATACATTTCAAAAATCCTGGTTCAGGCTCTGCACACAAGTCTTAGCTATCTATATACAGGAAAAATATTATTAGTCATAAAAGAAGAACATTTTGAAAATATATCATTCTTACTTTGTTTTTTGCCAAAAAAATTGCATTAAAATAATTTTTTTATCGTAATAATATTCTTAAAACGATTTTATACGTATATTTTAATTCAGGTGACGCTAAATATCAAAAATTATTCATTTGTACTCTCTAAAATAGCGGTTCTGAATATCTTAAGATAATAATTAACCACAAAGTAATAAGTAAGTAATTTAATTTCATGTTTTATTACACAATGTAAATATAAATAATTATTGTTATAAGTTTGTAATAATGTTATGTAATTTAAAATATATTTAGGAAAGCTAATTTGAGCCTACCATTGCATTGCGTTTAGTTTAATACACAAGAGCGTGCTGTGTGAATCTCAAACTAATTAAAATTAGTTAGTAATATAAATTTTTTGAAGAGGTTTTACCACATTTACGAGTTGCTAATGTTAATTAATATTCATTTGGAAAGTAGAATAACTAATAAACGAATTAGATTGAAATTTGCCTAGAAGCATACAAATATTTTTAGAAATCATTATTTGAAAAAAAAAATGTAAGAGTAAGTCGAGCTTTCAAATCAGATTTCCAGAAATGATTCTGATTATTATGTGGTTGGAAACACATACAAAAGAACATAAAAAATGTGTTGGACTTTCAGGTAAAATAGATTTTTCTTTTTATTAACCATTTATTGCAATAATTTTGTAAATTTACTGTTGAACAAATGATTTTAAGGTTTATAACATAAGATGTTATATTTATTTTCGTTTGAAATTTTTTATTAATTATTTGTAAAAATTTAAAAAGGTACTTATATTTTATATAATCTATCATTAGATAATATTTTGATTATTTGATATTGCGAACCGTATTATTACCGATTTGTGAACCGCATCCGGGCAAACTTTTAACAGAGTATTTATTTTGACTTTTTTTTTATTACATTAAAACAAATTTCATTACTAATAACATCCCATGCTTAAGCTTAAAACTCAAAAAGAGAGTGGGAATCAAAAATGGTTTAGTCCGTATATTACAAAAATGAAAAAAAAAAGCTAATTAATTTTTCAATATAATACACATTTTATCGATTAATATGCTAATACGTGAATATTTCAACTGTTTACATTTATACGAAAACTAAATAAAAATCCGTTTGTTTACTTAAAATCACAGGAAACATATTAAAAAGAATTTACCCTATAGCATTAAAAATATTTGTTAGGGATAATTGATACCTCAAATCGGATTTCAATTATTTTTATTGAATTATATCAACTCTCTTCCAGTATCTACTTTTCAATTAAAACCCCACAAAAGACATAAAACCACAGGTAAAACAAATATTGCTTTATCACATTAACCGCGTACATCGAGATTCGCTTTCTATTATTTCAACAGACTAAAACTTGTTTGGTTACTCTGGAAATTTAATTCATAAAATGATAAAAAAAATAAGAAAGAAGAGATTATTTCTCTTTACTCTCTGAAAAGCTGAGTAGCATCCTCCATTTCATCGTTTAACAAACTACCTTAAAAAACACACACCTGCACAAAAGGTGTATTCATCTGCATTACGAGCCCAGCACAAAAGGTGTCTTCAAGCGTGTTAGAGTAATAGCTTTTCCACCTTATTACAAAGTGCTATTGAAATAGACGCAACACGTACGACTTTTTGTTCTTTGAAAGAAAAAAAAGGAAGAAACAATAAGAATTTAATAGTAATGGATACGTGAGACGATCCATTGTAATTGGGTGAAAGGTAAATGATTTTTTTCCGGTCTGTAGCTGTTTTGATAAGAGTTGGATTGTTGTGTTTTGGTTTATTCGATTGTTTCGTAACGATTGAGATAAAGTTTAATTAGTAAAATATAAGAGTTATGAAGGATTTCTTATACAATTTTAATAATGCAAAGGTATATTAATTATTAAAGACAATTTGATAGACAGAAAAGTTTATAAGAGGAGTTGGAAAATTAGTAAATGATTGCTGTAGAATGTGGTGAATATCTCGCTTTAGATAGGATAACAAAATAAAATAATGAAAAAATATAAATTTTTTGAAGACGTAGTTTAGAACAGAAGCATCTTTTGCGTTGATTGCACATATGCGTTTGCTACAGAATTATTTGCTTTATAATTTCTTAACGAAGTAAGTGACATTTTCTACAAATAGCTTTTCACTTCAAAAAACAAACCTTAGGGTGCTTAAAGCTTCGGTTAACGACAGACGTTCATCTATTCCTCTGCCGTGATGAATTTCGTGGGCCACGATCAACACCATCAGACAGGTGGTTTAGCAACAAAAACAGCAAAAACAAAACATAAACTATTTTTTAAAAAATTATATTTATTATTAATTAAATAAAAGAGGGATGTGTTCACTTGTATTCGTTTGCTGTGTATCAAAATTAAAACTTCTCAAAAAGAAGTAAGACAGTAGGTTCTTTACAGAGGTAAAAAAAATTTCAAATTTTAACTCACTATACAGGAGGGTGAATCGAATTTTTTTTTCCAGAATTCCAAAACCTACCAAAGCGTAAAAGATGTTCTGTGGTATACAGATAAAGGAAAAAATAAAATAAAAAATTAGTTTTTATGTCAAGTACTGCCACTAGGGAAATTAAATTTAGGTACTTCATTTTTTTTATGGTAAAAAGTCAAAGTAATTTTTATTACGATGAAACTGACATTTTAGTACTTTACAAAATTTACTGCAATGAGAAGACACCTACTAAATAGTTACGAGAAATTACGTCAGGCACATTCAATAGTTCTTTTGTATTAATTTAAAAAAACGTACTGTGTCAAAATTACAGTGCACGATAAAGCAGAAGACTGAGAAAAGATTGGATCGGACTAATCTGAGAGTGCTGGGAAACAGCTGGGTTATAAAATGTTACAATTTTATGATGTACTACTCACTATTCAGTAATCATAACTTTTAATTATTTACATTATAGAACAATAACTATTTTGAGTCTAAAAAATCATATAACCGAAATTAAGCTTTTTTTTCCATTTTTTTTTTAGAAAATTCGATCATTTTGTGGCAATATTAAATTTTGAAATTATAGTTTTTTAAAATTATTTTTTACGCCTTATCTCCGTACCATAGAACAACTTCCCGCATTGGCAGGTTCCGATCGATAATTTTTTTTTCTCTATATAATTGCGATTCACTTTCCCATAAAATACATTCGCGTGATTTCTCCTGTTCTAATTTCATAAGTAGTATTAAAGTGACTTATATACCTATGTAATAATATTGTAAGTGTATAATAGAATTATTTCTGAAGTGGATTTAGATCGCTGAGACAAAATGTGAGATTCTATTCAGATTTATATTATTTTAATTAAAAGGTTTTCAACGAGAACCAAAAAATTATACCACAATTAGAAAGGAGCTTCATATCTAACTTCAAAACTACTTGCCCACAAGAGTTTATGTTTAGTTCCAATCATTGAATATATCTGAATAGATAATAAGTGATTTATTTTTTTAAAAAAATGACTCCATTTTTTATTGATTAAATGAAAATAATGAAATTAAATTTTATATCTTTAGTTACTTTAGATATTCTGAGTATTAGCAACATTTTAAAAATCTGAATAATACGAACATAAGTTACAACATGGCGTTTTCAACAACAACCATTACTCTAAAGAAATAATTTTCTTCTTTTTTTTATATATATATATCTGTCACCTAAGGCACACCAAGATAAAATGTAGCTTTCGTTTTTCTCTAGTCTTTGACCTTAGTGGTATTTTAGAATGGAGTGGAAATGATGCTTTTTGTTGCTCTCTGATTCAACCCGGAGATGAAGTCATCAGTTACTGGAAATGGCAAATTCACCTCTACTGTTGTTTTTTTTTAAAATTCTATCACTTCTATTTTTACAAAATAATCTAAGTTAAGATCATGCTTATTTCATTTATGTTTATTGAAAGTTTGTAAATTTTTATCAGTTTTTATTATCAAAAATATACAATGCGATCTGATACCCAATTTATTTTAATTGTTAGTATGATAAAAAAAGAAAAAGCTGATACATGTTTATTTTTAAACATGCGAAGTTTTCAAACTTTGTATAAATATAATTTTATTGTAAAAATATTGATATATAAATTGAGGTGGCTAACTGCTTCCGGAATCATGATATTGAAAAAGCAAATGAATGAATAATTTTTTTGATATTTGGTGTCAGTTGTGTGAATTAGAATATACATATAAAAATTGTTTAAAAATATTATTACAAGACAAATTGTTTAAATATAATTTTTTTGGCAAAAAAATGAAGAAAGTATGATATATTTTTAAAAAGTTACTTTGCTATGAAAAACGCTTCCATTACAATATTTTGCCTCTATATAGCAAGAACTTCTCTACAGAAACTTAACTAAAAATTTTGAAAAATTCAAACTTTTTTTTAAAAGTTTTAACAACTAAAATAAAATAAAATAACCAGCGTTTTTTGTGTTAAAATTTCTCTATATTCTAATATGAAAATATGAATAAATTCATTCCTAAATTATGTATTTCAAATATCCTACTTCAGAAGCAAAATTTTATTATTGTAGAAGCATTGTTCATGAAAAGAGAATGCTCTAAAAATATGCCATTCTTTTTTTTTTTTTACCAAAAAATTGCATTTGAATAATTTTTAACTGTAAATATATTCAAAAAGCAATTTGATATGTGTATTCATTTTCACACAAGTGACACTAAATTAAAAAAACACTATTCATTGATAGGGTTTACAAAATCACGGTTCAGAAAGTAGTTAGTCATCTTGAATGAAGTAATATATAATAATATAGAAAATTTCATTGACTCCTTTAAAATATCATTGCAGACTTACAGTAAATTTGCATTTAACACATGAACATCATAAACATTTTTATTTATTCTGTTTGTACATTTGAGTTTATTATTAAATTTAATGTATTTTTTAAACCAAGTTAATACTTTTATGGTACAATAAGAATTCAATAACATTAGCTAACCCATTTCTTTTTCATCTATAGAAGCTTTATTGTGCGAACCTAATATAACGCTTATTCACTCTTTCATTCATCTACGGATAGCTTTCATGTTTCAAATTCGCCACATTGTGTCTAAGAAATTGCCTATAGCAAAACAATAACAAATACTTTTCCATTCAACATTTTCCTGATTTTTTTTTCAAAAAGAATCCCATCCACTTAGTCTCACAAGAAAATAGAAACGTAAGAACCCTTTCATACTAAGGACTCCCTCATATTCGCTTCAGCGGATTAATTTAGACCCTCGACCTGTTAATATCCTTCTCTGTGACAACCATAAATATTTCACAAAGTCCTTTCGCTTTCCAGAAGAGCGAGTTGATATTTCTAAGCAACAAAAGCAGAGAGAAGGGGAAAAAAAGCCAAGAGCTAGTGAACTGATAATATTTTTAAGTGCTCGGGTCTCCTCGTGTACTTTTTTATTCTTGTTTTCGGGGGAGTCTCGTCGATTATGACCTGATATAAAAAAAAGGTAGCTAAAAACCCACTCGCCATTAAATGCGCCGTCTTTATGACCCAATAAATTAGCCTCGGGTTTATTCCCGATAAGAGTTTGGGGGGCGATTCTCTGCGAGTATTTCAATGACCAATGACTTGACCAGTTTCATAATCTGGCGCCTCGATTCGCAAAGTTTGGATAACTTACGAAAGTTTTGGAATAGTTTTTTTTTTAGGTATTTCTTAATAAGGATAAATGCCAATAACAAGATTCGAGAATGAATTTTATGAAATTCCATTTGGGAAGTAAACATGTTTTTTTTTTCTCACAGAGTGTGAAGCAATATTAAATAAGCACGTAAAGCGCGGATAGATTCTGAGATTCTAAATTCTTTCAGGTTTTAACATATGTATTGAATGGGTGTTAAGAAGTAAAATATCACAGTTGAATCATTATGTAAAAATTATTTGTGATAATTTACTAAAAATGGTGTTTTCATATTATACCGACGACCAGTTTCGATAAATCAAAAGACGTCACCAAATGACGAGATATACAGCCAATAATGGAAACTGGTCCTACCCACGTTGGAGTGAGTGAGTATTAGCGTCGAACTGTTCAACTACACGAGGGCTTTTGGCGATGGACCACGTAACTTTGAACCATGGGACGACACCTGAGCTGGCACCCTCTCTCCTAACAACCACTCACACCAATGGGAGGACGTTTGAGTTCTCGACAGATTTAACGTGCATCCTCCCCTACATGGCGGGTCTTTAGTGGTACTGGGCTCGAACTCGGGACATTCCAACCACGATCCGATACCTTGACCTCTAGGTTACCGCGGCCACTACCCACGTTAGAGAGCAGTTATAATGAAGATGACAACATTTGGCGACATTTTTTGAATCGGAGATGTCTTTTCGTTTAGCGAAATTGATCGATGGTATCGCGCATAAATACCTTAAAATATACATAAAAAAAATTAAAAACAATTTTTTCGGACATTATTTAATATTATTTTACTAAATAAAAAAATTTTAAAAATTAAATTCAAACAAAGCATGGATTTTTGCACATAACGTTTCTAAAAATTGAAATCGTTTTAAAACTCTCATCTGTACTTTTGTTTAAGAATTTTATTCCTTTAATATTTTAATGGAAACACATTAATACGTCTAATGCTAAATATTTTATCCAAAAAAGTAACAAAAGCTTACTGTGCAATTCTTGCAATGGAAAAATACACACGAATTTGAAATAAAATTTCTCGGAAAAGTGAAGTGTACGTGTTTTGAAAGTAATGTCTAAGGGGTAAGACAATAGTATGAGAGTATCTGTGAAAAAGTGTGCAAAACGAAATGGAAACATTCAATTTAACTTATTTCATATCAATTAGTAACAAAAACCAATGAAGCATTATTCAGTAATGAATTATCTTAAATTTATTATTACTCATACAAGCGTTTTACAAAAAGATTGAAATTTCCCATTATTTTAAAAATTGATTAATAAAAACCCTAGAAGATTCAGATAATGAAACGAAAGATAATTTTCATCTTTTTCATTTCATGACATGAAATTTTGCAACTTAATCTTAAATGTAAACTTATTTTTAGTAAAGTCTCTTAAACACTGTTACAACAAGAAAGGTGTCCTGTTATTTCGCACGGTCAATAAAACAAACTAGAGTTTAATGTAAAAGTAAATGACATTTAAATACTTCTTACTAATTACAAGTAATGCAAATGACAGATCTTATACTAAATCGATGGTATAAAATAATGAATAGATGTCAAGAGTTCCGAAAATCCTCTTCTTGGTTCTCAAAAATGGAAGGAATTCAACGCTATAGCGTGATGACAGCACTTAAAGAAAGGAATAAGGATCATTAACGTAACACGTGTCTTACGCATTCATTCATACTTTTTTCTTTCTTCCTCCAGATCAGCAAGGATGGAATTGAATGTACAAGAGATAGCAGTTAACGAAGGGGGATGAGAAGGAAAAAGAAAAATAATCATCGACTGTAATATTCTTTCTGTTTCATCTGTCTCCGGAACAGGTTGAAAGGCTTATTCATTAGGGTTTGAAAAGAGAGGATGAAATGTAGGCTTAATCAAAGTTTGTGGTTGGTGCAACGACGGTCGAGTTTTAAATCATAGACTCTGAATTGATACTTTACGATCTTGCCAGGACATAATAAGAAACTACTCGAAGGAATATTTTATCTGGATGGGTTGGATGACATTTCAGTTCCAAGTGTCGTATTTCTTCTCATTCGTAACGGTCCTTTAAAAGGAAGAGCTCGTGAGAATCCCAGTATATGTTTGGCTTTCTAAAGAGAACAGTGCTTTATGCGGTTGTTTTCGTTTCGATTTTCGTTCAGTAATTAGGGTACATTAATTAGATACACTAATTATCGATAAACATAATAGGACCTCTTCAAGAAAAGGAACAAAGGGAATAAAGAGCAGAGGGAAGGATTTTATCGAAGCACTGATGCATGTACACATATTCTTGATAAATTGAACTTTTGCGAAAGGCACGCGATTCCTTGGATATGTTGTTCAGATGAAAAGTGGTTTTTCGTGATAATTTTACGTAAAAGCTATAGTAAATGCATTAGTTCTACCGAGAATTTCTGTCCGTTTTAAGAATAAAACAAAATAATAAATTGTTCGTACCTTGAATAAACTTTACTAAATAATATGATCGCGATCATTATTTATGTCTTTTTGCAAGCGTAATGGCAGCATGTATATCCAATTCTTAAAAAAAGGTCATCTTTATAGGCGAAAAATTGAGCCGGTGGTTGTTTTACATCTTCTTCGCTTTTGAATTTTTTGTTTTGCAAAATTTTTGTAAGGGCAGAATCAAGTGATAATTGGAGGGTCTTAGGCCCGGAGAATATGACAGGATTTCCCAGCCTAGCTCTGCGAGTTTCTGACGAACCCTCAAAGCAACATATGGCCAAACATTATCATGCAGCAATATGATGCCCTTCCTATTGTACATCACCGGCCTATTTTTTTGGAATGTTGTTTTAAAAGTATCCAATTGCTGACAGTATAGATCTCCGAATTTAGCTATACTGCTGAAAATGTACTGGTTCTCGAATGTCTCGATTATTCAAATTCTTCTATCTTAATTTATGTGGCACCCATCTCAGATATTTCCACACCAATCTTAGTTTTTGAGTATGTCCGAAACGGTTTGTTGAGCTGAATCACACCTTCCCACAATATCCGATGTTGCTGGAAAAAAAAATTGCTCTAAAGTGATCTTTACATTATCATCGTCGATCAAAAATGGTCTCCTAGAGCGTGAATTATCAGAAAATTCGAAATACCTACTTGAAATTTGTTTAATCATCTCTTCCGTATATTGTTTCAGAAATTGTAACTTCATCAAACACTTGCAATAAATCCCTGCACGCTTCTACAGCATTTCTTCTTTGTTGAACTTTTTCAGTCTCCATAGGTACACACGATCTTTTTTTTCTTGATACTAACATGAATCATCTTCGTTTTAATTCATATATTTGCAAGACCAATACTTGTACATTCAGTGATTAAGAGAGAGTCAAATATGCACAAACTTGTTGAAACTTGTTGCAACCGGAATGGACAGAGATTTCCGGTGCACCTAATATAATATTAATCATGAAGTTTAGGTAAAATTTGATAGGTTTCAGGTACTAATTTTTCCGTCGTCTATATTATAATGGAATGAACAAATAACATAAAAAGAAAAAGTAATAAAAATACTTGAATCGGTAAAAATTGTTTGTTTTGAAAATCGTCATCAGCAACCAAAACGTATTGAATTTATGGACGAGATTCAGATAGTTGAGCATTCTGACATTAGAATGTATGAAATCGAATGATGGAATTTTTCACTTAAAATGATTATAGATTTACTTGGGAAAGAAATCAGATAAAAACTGTACCTATTATAAATACAAAAAGTTACGACAGTAACCCATATCATAAAAACAAACAAACAAAAAAATCTAAATATTTAAAAATTCTAAAAGTGCAAAAATGTGTCTCAAAAAATACAATTTCACTGAGAAGGAGAATTAAAAGAGGAATGCTTGAATTTATATTATAGCTCCTTATATACAGACGTGAATTTTTATAGAATTTTTCTTCTCTATACCTTCTTAATTCTTGAGACATTTCAGAGCTTACAAAAAGAATGAAGTTGAAGTAAAAAGTATCAGTTTATTAATATAAACTGCTTCTCTCTGTTCTATTAATGTAATAAAGAATGTAAAGTAATATAATATTTAATAAAACGGTAAAAATATGTTTTATCGAGTTAAGAAATAAGTAAAAGAGTTAATATGTACTGACAGCCACCCAAATTTATAAGTAATAAAATAAAATCAAGCATGAAATGAGATAATATGTTGAAAAGATAAGAGTATTATCTTTTTTGTGGGATTTTTTGCAAGTTATCAGGATTGTATTTTATAAATTAAAAAAAATTAAAGATAATACTTTTAAAAACTGATACTTCTATATAATTTCTTATTTTAAAACTTTCTGAATTTATTTAATGAATCATCATTTTTTTTTTTTTGAAGTTACAAATAACCAATCGTATTATCTTATGAATCAACCCTCCTCCTCTCTTTCAAACAACAGATAAAACAACAACGAAACGTAGCATAATACCACTGATATTACTCATAGAAACATGACAAAACAGGACGACTTACAAAAGGGTGGATAAACCGCATATTATATACAACAGACAAACATTATTAAGATGACATTTATGACTGTCTTTAAATGAAGGAAAAAGAGCCAGTGAATAAAATATCTACGTAGATAAATCGGTCAAAGTGCACTGATCCGCTGGGTCTACAAGGGTTTCTCTGTCTTTATCCTAAAACGCTCCATGTGTCAACTGTGGCGGTTTTTGGCGATCTTTTCAAGTTTCGCCGACAGAGTGTGGAAAGGGTTGATATCTTATGACGGTTTTGATGGATGTGGTGAAGAATGGCTTGGCGTGCGCTTGGTCGGCAGTCCTTTTTGCATTTATTATGATTACTTTTTTCTTGGCATAATTAAGACATCTGGTTGCCTTTCGATGCTGACTGAGAGAGGAAAAAAGTCTCGCCAATAAATTATTTCATTAGCGTCATTTTAATGCCAATTGACTAAAGTCATGCCAAAGTGGGCTTAATTGAGACATGCAGTGTTTTTGAAAGATAAAACTTATCTTTTCCTACGCCGCGATGAAATAAGTTGAGGAATCTAGAATGGTTGATGTAGTTAATGGTAATGTTTTCTTTCGATACGCGCAAAATAATATTTATATATCTTAAGGGTAATGAAAAATGTAGCAAAATGATAAAAAAAAAAATGGGGAATTGAAAAAAAAGAGCTGTTTTTGGTTAATTGTGCTTGAGACACGTGGTCAATTTAATTCAATAAAAAGTACTTTTACATTATTTAATATGCTTCAAAGGAACTTAGTTCTTTTTTTAAAAGCTCTTGTTTTCTTTAATGTTTTTCCCTTTTTGTTGTTATGCATTCTTGTCTCCCATTTTTTTAAAAAAATTTAAGTTCAAATATTTGGAAAAATGCTCATAAAAATATAAAAGTATGTTGCATTAATATTGAAAATATATATGCAAGAAAATGTAATGTGTAATTAGAAGGATTTTAGTTTCCGCCAAAGTCTCCGAATAAACTAATAAAGATTTCTGGACCGATTACACCTTTAAAGGATGAATACAAACCTACCTTTAACAATAACTTTATTTACGTGATTATTTTTCTTCTATATATTTATCCCAATGTTTTTCTTCATTTTTGTACCACATACCCTAGTTCAGGGATGGCGAACCATTGGCACGCGTGCCATTTATGGCACGCGTCCCAATATTTTGGGCATGCCAGTGACAAAATAGTTTGCATTTTACTTCAAAATAACAAAGTTCACTATGAAGTATTAAGAACATACGCGAATGATTGGTTGCGGTGCGGCGCGAGGAGCACACTCATTTGTTATTGTCTTGCCTTAGTTACGTCGTTGGCTGCAATTGTTTATGATGCAAAGTTTGTTTACGCATAGCAAAGTCAATTTCATTGGCACAAATGTACTTTAAAGTTTATTTGTATTATAGTTACGGTTTTTAAGCGTTATTTAACATGGCTAGTTCAGCAAAAGAATAAAAAGGGCAAGTAAAACAGATAATTTCAAATTTGGTGAATCTAGAAATGTGACATTATATATTAGTAAAGGCGACGTGTATTTTATGTTCTGGAATAGTGGTATGCAGAACCTCGTCTGTAAAAAGGCATTTTGAAACAAATCGCAAATTTTCTTTTAAAAAAGGTGAACCACAGCAAAAATAATTAATTGCTTAAATACCAATTGGCAGATCTCCAATTGTGAGCATGCATTCTACCAAAAGTAACATCTTACAATCCTAATATATAAGTTATTTGTCATCCACACAATCTGCAACAACAGAACTCACACTAATGTTACTTTAATTTAAATTAAATGTAAGTATACTTCGTAATTTTTCGTAGTATAAATAAAGAATTTTGTGTTTTTAGTTTTTATTTTTATTATTTTCCCATTAATCACAAGTCAAAGTTATTGACGGCACGTCTATACTTTATTAAACCCTTCTTTAGGAAAAAATGGCACGTTGATCCATAAAGGTTCGCCACCCCTGCCCTAGTTCTATAGAATTCCAACTCCCAAGGGCCTATTACATACGTATAAATTTCACGTAACTGAAGAAAAAATTATAAAGGAAACCAGGTAATAGCGTAGAAAAATAATTGTCGTGACAATTGAAATAACTTTTAGCTGCATTAAATAAAAATAATATAAAGGAAACTCCAAATAAAAGTTGTATTTATCAAAGACATATCAATGCAAGGGTTGTGATAACTTATCATGAATCAAAATTTTACACATAGTACTCTCGTAATATTCTTGATATGACAGATACGTAACCAACGCTTTTTATTTAATATGCGAATTAATGTAATTTATGCGAAAATTTGAAAAAGAAGAAACGAAAATGCAATTAAATATCATGAAAAATAAACACACTGTTATTTACTCTTTGTTTTCCATCCCAGCTTGAAGTTTTTCCAAACATCCTCAATAGGGTTATGGATCTAGATTAGAAATGTTTAATCAATCAATATTTATGTCTGAAAATTTATGTACTTTTCAGCTGTGTACAGCGATTAATTTCTAGGAGGAAAATTCGAATTTTAAAATATTTTTTTTTTGTTTTTTTATTTTTTAAAAAATTAAAAAATTAAAAAAAAAAAAAAAAAATCTTGAATATCTTTATTCTCATATCTCGAGATACAGATTTTTGAATTCCAAAATTATAAGTTGAGTAAGTTTTTTTTCAGTTATAATAAGATGACCATTTTTTTACAATGAAAAGGAGGACGAAAAATTTAAGAAAAAATTACAACTTAAATATATGTAAAACGTTTTATTAATTCAAAGAAAAATACGCTAATTACGCTTACATTCTTTTTAATTATTATCTTAAACGAATATTTTTCCCAATGAATGAATTATTATTTTTTTTTTTTTTGTCAACATATCATTTTTTAATACATCGGAAATTTCGCGGGCAAAATATATCTTTCATGCTGAAATTTACGGTAAACACTGTAGCTAAAATATTAGCATTCAATTTTGATTTCTCACTAGTCACTTCACAAAAATAATTACCAACTGAAAAAAACTTTTTCAACTGCTGAATTAGTTCCAGGGCAGCACAACGTAAATTCAAAAAGAATAACTAAATTTTTACATGGAAATTGTAAAAAATGAAATAGTTAAGTATTAAGTTAAGTATTAAGTATTTTCACAGTTAAGTATTAAGTATTTTCACACATCTTTTATCAATTTCAGCATGTTGATGTTCCAATTGTTCCTATTTATTATAATTTAAATGTATCTTCCAATTTCATCTTCCAATTTCATCAAGCAAACCATTGTCAACGATTTTAATATCAGACATTTCTTTTGATAAAAAATCAACACAGTTTTCTATATTTGCCCAATTAACTTGTGATGAAGTCAAAAAACACCATGAAAAACTTATTTCCTGTGATATTTGTTTCAGACCATTCTTCGACATTTTGGAAACATGTTTGGTGCATCTCTGAAAATAAAGATTAACAGATCAATTTTAAAATATTGGAAAGGAGGACAAAAAGGAGGACACTTTTCGAGGAAAGACAGAACATATAAAGGAGGACGTTTGGTCACCTTAGTTATAAGGCTTTCTCTTCACAACTTATCTCAGAACAAATTATACAAAAGCGAAGAAAATCTCAAGTATTGAGGTCGCTGTAGAATTATGGTTTGGAAATATAACATCTGTGTATAAACTTTTGAGTGACCAAGTAGTGAAATTATTTAAAAGTTAAATACTATACAAATTGATCTTTTCGGGTGTTGTCTTAGGAAATGTCAAAAGAAGAAGGTTCTGATTTATGCAACGCTGAGATCCTATCATTTAAGTCATATCGCACTTCTATTTGCTTAATGGTCACACCTGCGCCTCGGGGTGTAAAAGCTTCCTTACCTCTTTAAACTTGTTTCACCTGAAACTAGGTCAACAATTGCTTTTAATGTAATTGTTTACTCTATTTTTCGTAGGGGGCGTAGCTCAGATGGTAGAGCGCTCGCTTAGCATGCGAGAGGTACCGGGATCGATACCCGGCGCCTCCACTTTTTAATTTCTTCAGATGTGATAAATATTGTATAGAATTGAGTTGTACGATTTTATTTATATTTGTGCAATAGCTTTCTCATGCTCAGAGAAGTAACAAAATAAACAAGGGTGAGTGAGTGCTTCTTAACGTCGTTTTTTAAAGCAACGTAGTGATGCGGATCCCGTAATTTTAAACAGCGGTCAAGTAACGAGAATGACACCTGAGCAGGCATCCAACTCTTCAAACTTCTACATCCCACCATTGTGAGGACTTTGAAACGGAAGAGGTTTATCGTGCATCAGTCCCACTACAAAGGAGATCTTCAAGGGCATCAGAATTCGAGCCCGTGACTCTCGCGGCCAGTAGCGAACATAAAGGAAGGGGGGGGGGGGGCCCCCCCCCCATAGACCAACATATTTCCAATTTTTATTAGAGATTATCCCTTTGCGTTTACTTTTAAGTGTTTTTTAGACTGTATTCCCCTCCCTCATTAAAGGTCTGCGTATGCCGCTGCCCCCCACCAGGGTCAGCTTTAGCAGTTTTGCCGCCCCGGACAAAAATGGAAAATGCCGCCCCAGTCTTCAAAGCAAAAAGTAAAAATTAAATAAAGATTAGCTATTCTCATAGATACATACCTCTAAAACTGGAATAATTCTTGCGAACAAAAAGACGGCATAACAATTATATATATTAAGTCTTTTGAAAAATACAAAATCATTCGATATTAAGAACATAATTACATGTTATTATTTGAAACGAATTAAATATTAGAGAAGGAATCGCCATCGCCCATTTCAGCGAGCCAATTTCTTCGAAAAGGAGTCTACTGATGGTGGGGATCCCAAGTGTTTTTTTAACTTATACTAACTACACTCGAGAATAATATAAAACATCTCATGTGGCTCTCTAGCTATCAAAAACTCGAATTACCCCTGTCCCCTTTTGGATAGCTGACACCGGGTGAGTGAATGAATATTAACGTCGTGCTGTACAGCTAGCTACACGAGGGCTTTTGGCGACGGACCATGCAATTTTGAACCATGGTCAAGTGACGTGGATGACACCTGAGCTGGCACCCCTCTCTCCTAACTACTAGCTGACACCGGACATCGCATGGGTGAAAGGAATATTCGCTGTGACCACACTCTGGGATGGATTGATTGATTGATTGATTATTAACGTCGCATTGTTTAGCTACACGAGGGCTTTTGGCGACGGACCACGTAATTTTGAACCATGGTCAAGTGACGTGGACGCGACACCTGAGCTGGCACCCCCCTCTCCTAACTACCACACCACCCCAACGGGAGGATGTTTCAGCTCTCGACAGATTTAACGTGCATCGCTCTCTGGGATGGAGAGAAAGTTACTAGTGAAAGATGTGTAATCATATCAAATTTCATGATTTAACATATAATCCCGTCTCGAACCCTTCAAGTTTCAACAGAAGAAAAAAACTTGCATTTAACATACAGTGTACAATATAAGGAAATAAGATTCGTTAAATGAAATACCTATAATTCCCACCCAATAATATTTCAGAAAATATATAAAATTTTTTGTAACAAGAAAAAAAATTTCTTAAATTCGACCCAAATGCGGACCTTAAAATTTACAGCCCCGGGCAGGAGTCCGGTTTGTCCGGCCCTAGAGCAGCTCCTACCCAGGGTACGCGTTCTTGACCAAGGCCACTAGACTTCCGCTGCCGCAAAATAAGCAAGGAAGACTTAGTAATAAAATTCATTTGTTTGTTAAAACTACTTTTAATAGATATTTATTTATTTACATTTTCACTTTGTTTTTGTTCAAACGATTAGAAAAGTAGCAAGGAATTACTTCTTTTTTAAGCGGAATAATAAAAACAATTTTAAAAAATAAATAATATTTTTTGAAGTTATAAATCGCTGAATTCATCAAAGATTGTAACATTTTATACTAAAATTATTTAAGTTTTGATTCCAAAAATGAAATGCGGTATGTATGGTAATATTTAATTGAAAAAGAGGAAGTTTTAATATAAGCTTAGAAAACTTCAGTTAATGAATTAATATTTTCATTATAATTAATATTTTCATTTTATATTTTGTAAATTCAACTTTGTTGATTTAATATATTTAGCTTTTGTAACTTTAAGTGAGAACAATATTGTAAATTTTAATGTAAAAAGATGAAGTGACCTTTCTTGTTAATTTAATTCCATTTCTCGATGTGAAAAAAATAAATAAAGTCAAGTTGAATAAATTATTCAATATTTTGCTATTAGAAGTTTGTTTTTCTAATTTTCAGGTATCAAACATTTTTGGAATCCAACAAATATATAGCAATTTATTCTCTAAATTAGCAGCGAACAGTTTTGATAAAGTATATATTAGTCCTTTGAAAATCATAGAATAAAGCTTTATTTCGATTTGTTACCAATGCCAAAAACAATAAAAACTTGCGACCCAAATCTAAAAAAAAAAAAAAGGTCAATACTAATATGAATAAATGTTGCAGCTAAATGAAGTGTAGGGGGCGTAGCTCAGATAGTAGAGCGCTCGCTTAGCATGCGAGAGGTACCGGGATCGATACCCGGCGCCTCCACTTTTTAATAAACAGAAAGAAAATGAAAATTTATGTTATATGTGTGTGCACGAAAAAGCTTCATTTTGGTATTTGATTTCAACTTTAGGTGTTTTCTGGACGGTTTAAAAAAAAAAAACTATTATATTCGAAAAACTGATTCTTGGGTGAATGTATGTATTTTAGTTATAACGCGTTAATGGCTCTCAAAGCTCTAATTTTTGAAGAAAATTAGACATTTTAGCATATTTCTTTAAAAAAAAAAAAAGTTGTCCTTTTTGAGGTATTTACGTTTACTTACAGCATTTTTAAGAATCATAATTAAAAAGAAAACAAGCATATTCTAAATTTTTTTTAATATCAGTTTCCCATAAAACTTCGTGAAATTATATGAATCATTAATTGTAGTAATCACAATAAATTTAATTACTTTTTTCAGTAAATATTAAAAAGAAAAAAAAAGTGCTAAACACAATGTAAGGTAAGGAGAATAATTGCGATAACACACGTTTGAGAAGTTCATGGAATAAAGTAACATCAAAATCAAATAATCTTGTTCTAAATGACGGGATTTTCCAAAAGAAATGATTTGTTTAATATTTTAAAAAAATAGGGAAGGATATTGCATTGGATACTTCCAATATTGGAGATAGCAATTATAGTGAAAAGGCTTTTTGATAACATAAATTTAAAAAAAAGTATACTAAATACTTAATAACGCTCATCACCTCTTTTTCATATAGTTTGACACAAATAATATATTTTACACGCAATAAAACTTTAAAATTTGATTTATCGTCACGAACATTTTCCCGTCAAACTAAATTAAAAGTCATTTCGACATTTATATCTAAATTTCCAGCATTTAAACGATAATGAATGCATTATTTCTACATTTTACATTACAAAATAAATCAACTTCACAGTTTCATATAGAGAAAGTCTTTATTTAAAGTGAGGAGGTCAACGACATGAGCTAAGTTCTCACGTATCATGAATTATAACCGAAATACATCATTTTTATGCATCTCCTTTCTCCTCAGTAAGCAAGGATTGGGCAAAGGAAGGAAGCCCGAGTTTTAATATATGGTCACTACGCAGCCGGGAATATTAAATGCTTGTTTTTCTGTATCGTGTCACTTTCTCGGAGGGGCCAGTTAGTCGTGCGATAAACGACACACTTTTTAGAAAGAGAAAAAAAAATGTTATTTTTATCGGATATATTTAATGCAAATACTTTTTTCTGTTCTTAATACACTGTTTTTCTCTTAGTTCTTGTTATTAAATTGATAGTGTACATTCCCTTGTTGACTTTTTTCTTCTTCCGTGATTTATAATGTTTTTATTTGGGCGTGTGCTGTCATGCTGGTCACGTGTATATTTTTAATGGAAAAATGTTAAGTTTTTTTTATGGCCACGTGGATATAGTTGACAGTGGCTATAAAAACTCAGTTTTTTGTTATCTTGCTTATATAAATCTAATTACATTACGTGCATTTGGAATAACTGATAGGGATTCTGACTAAATGTTTTGACACTTTTATAACAGGAAAAATGTATTTTTTTTAGGGTGTGTTCCGTAGAAATGTATATGGTAATCGAAACACAATAAATAAGATATCAATAAATGAGAGAAAAAAATTGTCACATTACATGTTTATGTCCTTACAAGGACATTTGCAATTTTGTGCCAAGGAATTTCAAAAGAAGTTTGAATTAAGAGATATATATATATGCATTTCTACCCTTTGAGAACTAAGGGAATTATTTCTCACCATTTTAAAAAATGGTGGTTGTCATGTTTAATTAAGACCACGTCTGATATATTTTTTTTTTTTCAGAATGCAAAAAAAGAACATATGTCGAACGCAATTGCGTAAACGGGAACTTTAAGAAAAAAAAAGACTGTCAAATCAATTAAAGCCCAGTGCAGGTTTATCCATTGGGCGCTCGGGGCGGGGGCCCAGGGGCCTGGGGCCCGGAAAGACCCGGAAGAACCTGGACTTAACCAGATTTTCTTGTAAATTTCGATCCACTAGTGCCAAGAGGGGCCCGTAGATCTTCTGCACCCAGGGCCTGAAATGAGTTTAAATCGGCACTGTTGGCGCCAATAATAAAACATTAGCGAGTTGTATTCTTATTCACTTATTTCGGTTTATAGTGTCGTATAATAAATAATATATTGTTGTGTGTTTCTAATATGTTTTATATTATCACGCGGTAAGTATAATTTTGTGAAATAATAAAATATATATGAAGAAATGAAAACAAATGCTTGACAAAACTACACATTGATTCCAAACTGAATTGACACATTGATAAAAAAAAAAAAAACCTGTACATTGTTACGTATTTTTCTTATGATTTGCATATATTTTACGTTTATGTTGTTGTTGTTGTTACTAATCTCCCCTGTCTGGTCAGACCACAGATCAGTGAAACCGTTGACTTTAATGAAGTCCGATACTAGAAGTGGACTATCATGGATATCTTCCCAGTCCAGTACAAGGCAGTCCAAGATGTGCTGAGGTGAAACCTGTTCTGGCATTTAGGGAAAATAGGAAACCTCTTATTGCCTCCAGAACAAGTTAGACTTTTTAAGTGCCCACTGGCAAGTCGGGAAAGACAAGTGTTAGACTGTCTGTCATAAGGAAGAGATAAAGAAAGTATATATACTGGTCTTATGCCTTTGCACCATTTATGAAACGGAGGCTTAAACCATTTTTCTCTATATTGGGCCTTTTGCCTTGAGAATAATTCTAAACATGTGAGCTCTGTGGTGGACGCAGAATTTTACGTTTATAAAAACTAAAATAAAACAGTTAAATACTAACATTTACTCTAAGCCACTTTATGGTTTTGTAAGGGTTAAAATAAACACTTATTAAAAATAGCACTTGATATACATTAAACGACTATTTTGGTGTTTCCGCTAGATTATTAAATTGCGATGTTTAAACTTTTAAAAGTATAAAAATATTATTAAAAGTATTTTACCTTTTCTGTGTGTAAAAAAGGTATACTGAAATTTAATATTTTCGTGTAAAAAAATAAATAACGGAATTGAAATTAAAACAGTTTAATTTCATTACATTCTTTCGCTTAACGAATAAAAGAAAAAAAATATTTTAGGTTATATAGAAATATTTTTCAACTTAAAATCGAAGAAAATTTGGGAAAAAAAATCTAAAATGAAATAATATTACAAAAATAAAATCAATAAATAAATTATTTGAAAATTCCAAAATTACAATGTCGTGAAAAATATCGTTCTTAAGGTTCAATGCTGAATTTTCAAGTATTCAGTCATGAAACAGCTATTTTATTACATATTTTTATCTAATAATTAAAAAAAACGCAATCCATGCTGAATAATATTTGCTTTCTAAAAGTGGAAGTAAAAATAGGTAAGCTTATCGTACTTTCTGAAGAAAAAAATTGAGTTGCAATTCAAAATAGTAATAAAAAAGAACAAGAGAAAGTCTCATGCTTATATCTCCAACTAGTCGCCTCCCCGAATACCCTTATTTGGAAATGGCCTCGAAAAGTTAATCGTCAATTACATAAACTAGGATCTTACTCAAAAAAAGACATCCAAAAAATTGAGTTAACTAGCTGAGGCGATCAAGTACTTATTTAATAATCCCACGACAAAATTTTAACGAACTTAAGAAAAATATACTAAATTACATATGTTGCTGTGGGTGACCACAAGACAGACAAAACACTTACTGAGTTAATAATTTAATTGCAAGGAACAAAACTGAGGTCTTTTGTGTTTTTTCTTTGTTATCATGACTGTTTACGAGAATGTTTCAACTTCAGTGTGAGCATGAATTTTTATACCGACATTACTAGTATATATATATGTTGAATAGATCAAATTAAATTTTATAAATAAAGCCTTCTCTTAAGTTACGCCATCAGCACTTATAATTATAATTTTTTTGCTTTTCATATGAGGAATTTCATTATATACGTTACGTAATTTGAAACAGTATTTTTGTTTGCGGTATGTAACAATGAGTGTGAATTGTGGTTATAAAAAAAAAAAAAAATTATTATTAATCGGAATCTACCTATGCGGAAAAGATGCTCTACGGCAGTGGTTTTCAAACTTTTTCAGCTCACGGAACCCCTAGAACTAGATGATGTTTTCGTGGAACCCCAAGAACTAAAAAGTATTTTCGTGGAAACCTATTCCCCAAGCACTTAGAAGAATATATCTTAAAATAACATTTAAAATAGGCGAACATGTTACAGGTACTATATTTAAAGGCAATTAAAAAAGTATTGCATTTATTATTAATGAAATTTTTTAATCTACTTTTAATATAATTTACTCAAATTTAGGGGTGCAACAGCCCATGAGAGCCAGCGCCTACTGTGTCCATCCCAGTATACATGACCATTGGGCGCTGAGGTGCATGAGCAGATGTCGCAATCTGGTGGTCAGCCTGAAGTGAGACCCCCAGTATTTTAAGTCCCCAAGCAAGCTTGGTACTCATTTATCGACCCACTGCAGGAGGGATGAAAGGCTGACTTGACCTTGCCCAGCCCGAGGATTTTAATATAATTTACTCATTACTAATATTAATTTGTGATCCAAGTGTCACGTACCCATGCATTATGTTTAGTAACTGGGATATGTTCTTTTTTTTTTTTTCACACAAACTGTCGAAGTCTGAGTCTATTGATATTAACTGCAATCACATTATATATAACTGAATTTAATTTGTTTCTATGTATTCTTTTTGTAGCCACTCATGTTGGGAAGTACTTTTCACTTATACACATTGTTCTGAATGGCATTAAAATATTTAGAGAAATATTGAGTATTTTGAAGGAATTCACATCATAAAATTTAGGAGCTGTTCTTGCTTAAATTTAGATTTTAACATTGTATTTGTTTATTTATCAATAAGTTGTTACCATTCCTTTATTGTAGGTGTTTTTTCCACAAATGCAAAAAGGTGCATTTTCCATTAGGAAATTAATTAGTTTTGCAAGACATTATACTAATCAGTACAAAATTATCTCGTGGAACCCGGGATAGTAAACAAAGTATTCACAATCTGGTAGACGATATGTATATAAAGATGAAACATTTTAAAATTGTTTTATTATATTATAATAAAAGTTAAAAAAAGTATTGCAAAATAAGGTTATTATGTATAAACAAAATTTTCAGTTTCGTGATGACAGGGATGAGATTTAAATTATTGTGGGTATACAAACTTCATAGAGATCGTGAATCCATTTTGCACACACATTTATAAGTTTATTTTTGGTTTTTTTTTATTGTGACTCGTGGAACCCCTGGGTATGCCTCGTGTAACCCTAGGGTTCCGTGGAACACAGTTTGAAGACCACTGCTCTATGGTATGGAGATTAGAAGAAAAAGAATTTTGAAAAATAATTTCAAACTTTATAATATTGCCACAAAAGGGTTGAATTTTTTAAAAAAATGGAATAAGACTGAATTTTGGTTAGGTGTAATTTTAGTAATAAGATAACTTTTCTACAAAATTTATAAAAAAAGGCGATGATTATTGATAAAAGAGTTCTGAGAAGAGTGTGTAGTACAGGGGTGAATAGACTTTTCTAGGGTAGGGGCTACTTCTAACTTTCTGAAGGTGTTGCAGTCCCCCAGTCTCCAGTTTAGCTATGATCGATGTTTCAAAAATATGTTTCTCTATCACCCCACAATGTCTTGGTGGTCCACCGGTCGATCGCGATCGACTTAATGCTGATTCCTGGTGCAGTACAATGTACATAGTAACATTTCATATACCCAGCTCTCAATCCCCATCGCTGAATCAGTCCGATCCGGCTTTTTTCGTGTTCTGCTTTATCGTACAACGCATTTTCTACAGTATGTTTTTCAATTCTTACTATTAGCTCACACTCTCTCTATATTTATTTATTTATCTTGGTGGAATTTTCAAACGTTAATAAAATACATTTTAAAGTGCTCAAACGAGCTGAAAGTTTATATACATGATTATTTTGGATGACAATACGGTAATTTAATTATAATTAATAAAAATTAATTGATTAAAACTAATTATTCAAATAATTACAAATACAGCCACGTTGACATCATTTTTGGCGACTTAGCGACTATTTTGGCGACTTGTGTCAAAACTTGAAAAGGTTTTTTTTTCTCACGTTTTAAAGCATTCAGTTGAACTGAAATTTTATATACACGATTGTTTTGGAGGATAATACGATACTTTAATGATAATTAATAAAAATTAATTACTGCTTAATGTTGTGATTCTGTCAAATGTATAGACATACTTATATTAATTGTAATTATTTAGTAAAAAGTAGCTAAAATAAATTTTTTCTTTGTTGATCTAAGTAGGACTTGACTTAATTTTTTTTTATATTACTTGTTTTTAAAACAATTTGTTACAATTTAACAACTTAGTAACAATTATTTTTTTAAACAATTTAATACTAAGCTGTTACATGGACCCGATAATATTTTTTCTCGTTACTATTAGGTATGTGTCCTCTCATCGCAATAAATGTTAAAAAGTATTAAAATGCCTGTTTCACTAATAAAAATTACTCTGAATTTTTACTATAAAATACACATAGCACAAAAAATTAAACTTCATTTCCCTTGTGGTAGTACTCAGCAAATTTTTTTATTTGATTTTCCCTTTCATCTATGTACCACAGAACATATTTTCTGCATAAGTAGGTTTTAAAACTTCGAAATTTTTTTTTCTCGATCCACCTTAATGTACAGTAAAGTGTATATTAAGTATTTTTCATATTATATCTGCATCAATTATTCTTATATAAATAGAATTTTGTACTTTAAGTACAATTTTTATATCCAGTTTGTATAAAAAATTGTGTTTAAAAATATAAATCCGCCTTAGACTTGTTAGTCAGAAAGGAACTCGATCGTAGATTGAGAAGATCCTGTATCCTGTATAACTAACCAATGCATTCAAGCATATAGGGAGAGGTACATTTTAAAACAAATCACGTAATTAACAATGTTTTCTCTTCTCTTGCCCATTTTCATAATGATGTAACATCGTTTTTACTCATTTCGGTTATGCATGAACAAATGGAAGAAATGAAGGTTTAGCTCATTTAGAGAATGGCATAGTAAATATTAAAGAATAGGCTTGAAGTCCACTCTGGTTTTTAGTTACACAGTTTATAATCAGTTTCACTTCTTCAAGCCAGTCTCCATGTTTTCCGAAAGCTGTTTATGCAAACTTTCAACGACCGAAGTAGACTGCATTTTCTATAATAATGCATGGTCGTGTTTATAGTTACAAATGAAGAAAAATGATTTTTATATTTACACTATTTTTCTAAAGAGGAATAGTTTACAATATATATATATATATATATATATATCCTCGTAGCTTTAATTTTTAAAAAATATAACTTAGGATTACATCTAGGGGGAATAATCCTATTTTTTTCCTTTGCAACTGTTATATATAACTATTTATTAATTATACTATTTACCTCAAGTAGAAGATTTCCATTGGCTTAGCTCTCAATTTGAATTTATTTATCAATTGTTTTATAAACCTCACACTTAAAAGTAACACGAGAACACTATTGGCGAAGAACTTTGTAATTTTAAAATCAGGATTAAATGACGAGGATGACACCTGGAATCGTACTCTACAACCATACTGCATCAATGTGAAGACTTTTACACTCGATAGATTTAACATGCATCAGCACTTCTGTTGTTGTTTCTTATCCCAGAGATTTGGTTTTATGGAGATGGTGTAGCTTTTTTTTTTTTTTTTTTTTTAGCTACACCATCTCCATAAAACCAAAAATCCCCAAAAATAAAATAAGATTCCCTAAAACCTCGTCAATAGCAAAATTCAAGCAACTAAGAATATGACTGGGGGTAGCCTGATTAGTCTCGCCCCTATGACACTCTGGAAAGACTTTCCGGCTCTGTTGAAAAGTAAAAGATTTGACGTGGCCACTAAAAAATCGTGATAGAGTCGTCTATTGACTCCTAGGAATATTAAGTTGTTGACACCAACGAGTTTTTTCCCAAGATACCAAGGGTGAGCAGGGGATATTCACCAAAGTGCATTTAATTCTATCCATTTAATGGAGGAGAGTTTGGCAAAAGTTAGACTAGTTTTACCCCGCAAAGTGTCAGCAGTGGCAGACTTGGACAAGCTATCGGCTATCTCGTTACCATTCAATCCAATATGGAAGGGGACCCATTGAAAGTATATAGAGTACCTAGAGCTGGGATGGCGAACCAGTGGTACGCGTACCATTAATGGCACGCGACACAATATTTTGGGCACGCCACAGATCAAAACGGTTTGCATTTTAATTCAAAATAACAAAGTACAATATGAAATATTTATAACAAACGCGAGTGATCGGTCGCTGTTTTCAGCGAGATTCTTTCAGCTCAAAGAATTATCGGAAACGCTCAAGTTTTTTTATGTACCCCGATGTGCTTCATTTAAAAAAAACTCAACGTCCCAGTTCAGTTGGCTGGAAATTGAAAAATTTGAAATGCACAACTCTGTGATTGATTTCCAGTCTAGTTCAATGCGGATTCAAAAATTTGTTGAAAAAAGGAGAAAGTTGGAATTGATTGAAACAGAAAGATTAACAAGCAATATCAGTAAAAATGCTAGTAATGAAATTTTGGAAATATGGAATTCGATTCCAGACTCATTTAACTGTTTGAAGAAGCTGGACCATGCTATTTTAATCATATTTTTCTCTACCAACGCCTGAGAGTCATTATTTTCAGAGATGAATAACATTAAAAACTCACTTATATAGAAACCGTTTGGCAGATGACTCCAATTCAGCATGCAATTTGCTAAAAGTAACATCTTACAATCCTAATATAAGTTATTCGTCATCTAATCTTCAACAGCAGAAATCACGCTAATGTTACTTTATATAATTTGAATTACACGTATTATTATTTTCCCAATAGTTACAAGTCAAAATTATTTGACGGCATGTCTATGCCTCATTAAATATTTGTTTAGAAAAAAATGAAACGTTGACCTAACAAAGGTTCGCCACCCCTGCCCAAGAAGAAAGTCGGACCACAAGATCCAGAATATTTAGGCTTGTCATATCTCCACCGAGAAAGGTATTGTAAAGAAGAACACGGTAGGTTTTAGAGGCTCCAGAATTTGAACTCACAAGTCACCTTCTACAACGTCGGTCACGAACTCGCAACCGTGACCACTCAGCTAGAATCTGAAATTACTGAGCTATATAAAAATAACTGTTTCACTTTTTTTTGTTTTAACTAGTTTATATTTCTCCAAATTCTGAAACTGAGTTACTCGAGTTTAAGTCACATTTTAAAAAAGGTAAATGAGAACAAAATGCAATGAATCCATTTGAAAAAAAAAAGAAAAGAGAGATTAAACTATTCGTATAACCATTTTATTTATATCAGAATACAGATATTTCAAAAATGAATTGCATGTAATTCATACAACACTTAGATCTGAGAAAGGCAATTTAAACTTTGATTGGATTAGATTTTGATTTACGTCGCACTGTACTGCAATACGAGGGCTATAATTTAAATTTAAGATGACATGGTTTATGTAACTGATTCAAATGCTTCCTGGCTATTATGTCAGGCCACAATTGAAAGATATTTTAATTGGTATTAATTCAATTAAAGTATACTTTAATTTCAAACTCTATGCGTGTTATTAAATTAAGGACAGAAAATACGTAACTTCATACAGTGTGTACGTGTTGTTAAGGGGTGTTGGAAAGCTAAAATCTTATTTTTTTTGACAGTCTCAGATTTTTACATTTTAAAATTGTATAGATTTTAACCTTTATAAAAACACCTTACTTTAACCTCTAGGTTAATTAGAAGCCCTTAAAACCTATTATTAAATAATCGTTGAAACTGGGCCACACCCATCTGAATGGCGAAAAATGTAAACAAAGTACTTCGTTTTTGCTTAAAAGTTGAACGTCTGATATAAACCAAATCGTTCATCTTTTGTTGTAAATTGAGCCTTTAATTTTTTTTATTTCCAAGCCGATTAGAAGCCTCACTGTATACGTTGAAATCAATTTATCTCAAAATATAAATTTTGATGTTCTATGTACCTTTTCTGAGAAACTATCGTTCACAGGTATGTAAATTTTTTATGATATATTTATAATGATGGCTAATATATACTAAAATGAGCTTTTTGTAAAAAAAACTCAGAAATTTATTTTTTATAAATTTTTTAAAGTGAAAAATGAGTCAAATTTCACTGTGTGATAAAATATTTTATAAATTGTTAAAAAATTCAAAATGAGCTAAAAGCTCATTTCAATATAATGAAAAAGGTGTACTTTAATTGTATGAAAAATTTCAAGCATGTACTACTTATAACAGATTTTGAGAAAAGGTACCTCGAAAACAGCCAATTTAACAATGTCAGTATATAGAGAGAGACAGGTGTCCAACTCCCCTTAAAACACATTGTATTATGATTCTCTGTTATATTGTGATTGCATTAAAAACGTTATTACAAAAAACGTTTCAGTTTTCTGATTATTTAAAAAATATTTCTTCTGCAATTTTATTCCCATTAAACTTTAATTTTGAATGACAGCTGAATTATTTTATTACTTATTCAAAAACTCAACTACTGCTCAAAATAATCATCAATCCCATTGTGCGACTCAAATCAAATTTTACTACCAACACTTCCTTT
>BMAV01004732.1:0-51321 GCA_019973955.1 Trichonephila inaurata madagascariensis | reverse complement strand
ACAGAGGTCGTAATACGGGCAAAATATTTTTAAATAGAAGCATTTTTCCAAAAGGAGAACATTTTAATAAAGATTATTCTAATTTAAATTTTTGTGAAATATTGTATTTAATATT
This sequence comes from Trichonephila inaurata madagascariensis, assembly GCA_019973955.1. Lineage (NCBI taxonomy): Eukaryota > Metazoa > Arthropoda > Arachnida > Araneae > Nephilidae > Trichonephila > Trichonephila inaurata. The sequence goes on along the minus strand of BMAV01004732.1, from coordinate 51,206 downwards.
TTTTTGTAAAAAATGTGTCGTCAAACAATTTTATACATGTATTCCAATCTTAGTGACACTAAATATCTAAAATTCCCCATTTATGCTCTTTTAAAATCACGGCCGAACTTGCGAATACCTTAACAATTTTTTTTTTTTTTAAATTTTTTTTATACTCGAAACCAATTTATATCTGGTCAATAGAAAATAGTGAAAAATGCATTCGAAATAAGAGGCGAAACTATTCAAACTGATCAATTTAAATTCAAGCAAATATTGTAAATGCTGTATGTTAGTGGGTAAGTTAGCAAAAAAGTAAGTTTCCCGAAGGTGTTGTTTGATACACTAATATTTTTCATTTAACCTCTCGGGGTCCATGTAACCACTAGTGCATACGTGTTGTTGATTGATTGATTGAATATTAACGTCGCACCATTCAGCACTGGGGCTTTGGCAAACCACGAAATTTGAACCACGGTGAAGGGGACGACACCGACCTGGCACCCTTCCCAATACCACACCACACCAACGGGGGGACTTTTCAGCTCTCGACAGATTTAACGCACGCGCCCCCAGGGGGTTTTTAGTGGTACTGGGCTCGAACCCCGGTGAAAAGGGCAAGCCACGATCCGATACCTATACCACTGGACCGGGGGGGGATTTTAGGGCAACATCCCAGAAACCACTTTGGGCATACATATTTTTTAGCTGTGCAACTAGTGTAACAAGTACTGGGAACATGTTAAGGTAGTTTTTGTTTTTTGGGGGTTTGTATAAAATTACAAAAGGTAAGTTACAAAACGTGTGGGTTAAAAAAGATCTAAAAATAGGAATTTTAAAAATTAAAATTACAAACCCCTTTTGAAATTGTGAAATGTTTTCCGGAACAAAACGCTTTTTCCAATTGGGACACAGGTGGGGGCATTTTGTTCCATTTCTTCACCTTTTTCATCACAAATAGATGAATCCAAGGGGAGTCACTGTCGTGTTCACGTTTTTGGAAAATATTTCACATTCAGTATCATTTTCAAAGAAATCCAACGAGCATGTCATATTGGCAAAAAAAAATTAATAAATAAAGTAAAAATAAAAGAAAAAAAAAAACATACTTTTTGAAAGGAAAAAGAAACAAAAAAAGAACGTGTTCTTTAAACAGAGTAAAAAAAAATCGTGGTATAAGGTCTGACCCCAAATACCCACTTCGGGATTTTTAGAAAGCCAAACTGTTACGCAAAAGAAAAAAAATAAAAGAAGCATGAACAAAATCGTAAGCAAAGGAATTTAGTGATGGAGTGTTTGTTGCAAAATAAATTATTCACGTTATTTAACTGCAATATTGAAACAAATTGCCATACACAATTAATTTAATCCGTTATTATTTTTTGAAAATGTTTTTATCGTAAGAAACTGTCTTTAAAATAAAAATGTAATTAAATCATCTTAAGAAATTTTTTATATTCATTTTCTTAACTATTTCTTATAATTTGAAATATGTGAGGTACCTTTTAAAATTAAACTTTATTTATAAAAGACCTATATTTACACTCTTGTTTAAATATTTACGTGTTTATAACTCATTCATAATATTTAGTGTTGAAGCTGAAATGTCTTCTATTAATTTAATTTTATTCATTAACTACATTTCAAAGAAAATTTAAGCACAAAAGTAATAAGCGTATTATAAATAAATTTAAGGCTTGTATTGTATTTAAGTATAACAAACATAATATTTCATTACATTTTTCGTCGATTTTAGTAATTAATGCCCCAAAAAGAATAACAAAATAAAGTTAAAATTGTCTAGACATTTTATAAATTCTTAGTTTCTTCTATCTTGCGTCTTTATTTTTGTATGTAATTTGTTTTGAAACTGAAAACCATTTGAATAATTCCCAAAATTTCGTAAAAATATAAAAGGGAAAAAATTTTTAAAAAATTACTTATATACATACCAAATTTTAAAAAAAACACGTTATGAATTAACAAAGACTAAAAACAAAATAAATAAAAAAAGAATGAATTAAAATTTATTTTAAATTTAAATTTAAAATTAAATTGAAAAAAGGGATTTTCTTCCCAAAGCATAATAAAGTAATTTTCTACCCCATATGAAAATATTAAAGCACTTTAAATTAAGAAAACAAACAATATTTAAACTATATAAAATACTATAACTAAATAATAAAAAATTTAAATTAATTAGTGAATTATTGAAAACGTTGTTTTAATTAAATATATTAAATTTGGTGTTTTTTATATAGAAACTTTTTTCTAAACATTTTACTTGTGTATAATATGAATGTAAAAGTGCACCGAAGACTTATCAAAGCCATTCCTTATTATTTTATTATAATGTATCTACATGCTTGAATTAATAACTGAAATTAAGTTCAAATTAATCCACATTCATAACAGTAATTTTTAATTTAAAGAAATAATAAAAATTACAGATAAAATGAATAGGAGAACGATTAATTTCTAATAATATTATTTAAATATGGAAAGGAGAATGTACATATGTCATGTTTATTTACATTGTATTGAATTCAGTTCATCATATATTTGTCTGTAAAATATAAATATGCTCATGAAAGAAAAAAACTTCGATTACTTTAAAATTAGAGTAATTTTTCGTTCTAAACCCGCATCGCAACCCTCAACAACTGAAAGTCAAGTATTTTTATTTGGAAAAAAAATTGCATTGTAAATAATATTCAGACTTTGAACCATTCAAAATATATTAATTTGAATTTTTATATGTTAAGGTTTTATTTGGAGAACTTTTTTTGGAGATAGGGAAAATTTTTTTGGGTTTTTAGATTTATTTAGTACATTTTAAGGGGAAAAATGAAAGGGAAAAAATTTTTCATAAAATGGAAAAAAAAAAAAAGTTAGCAAAAAAATTCATAAACGTGTCCCTCGTACAAAATTTTTATGAACAAATTTTAACAATTTTTATGTATTCTTTGCCTTTTTTAAAAACCCTTTAGGATAAGAAAATTTTTTAATTTTACAAAAACTTGAGCACTTATCTTAGTTGTTATATGAAAGCTTAAAAAAAACCCCGGTTATATTTTAATAAAGAAAGTAAATTTTTATAATAAAAATTTTATTATAAATCTAGGGGTTTAAAAAATTTTACGTTTAAGAATATAAAAAAATTTTCAGCAAATTTTTTTGAAAGCTTTTTAGTAATCTTGTCCCCGTTTGAGTTTTTGAAAAAAACATTTCGGTAAAAACGCATTTTAAAATTTAATCTTTGAAAAATCATTTCTTTTTTTACTAAAACATTTGTAGCTTTGTTCTGTGAAGGAAAAAAAAAGTTTGGGATTTTTATAAAACAATAAATGGTCTAAAAAAAAACATAGAAGAAATTTGTCAATTTTTAAAAAAACCATGATTTGAACGGGTACCTTAATTCAAGTTGAGGTAAGTTTTCACGCAAGTACATATAGTTCGGTAAACTCTTCTGTAAAATGCGTATGAAATTTGATATTAACACAAAAAAACTTAATATTTTAACACAAATATAAAAAATTTTGTTTATTTTTGATTATAAAGGATTAAACATCGTTTCTGAATAGAGAGAATTTAGAATTTCCCAAACAGTTTTTAACCCAAAAAAGCAGAAAAAATATTTTCAAAATCTACGTTTTTATTGAAATGAAATTAACAACTTTTTTGAAAAATCTTCATCTTTTTAATGAAATTTAGTTTAATACCTATTAAACTTCTAATACATCAAATAAAATAATTCACAGTTTTTATTAGTTAATTATTTTTTTATAAAAAAAAAACTTAATGGGAAAATTTAAAATATATCAGAAAAAAACACTTAAATTAATTCGTTACGTTTAATCATAGTTAACTGCCGAAACTTTAAGTCTTGTTAAAATTAATTGTGCATAAAAAATAAGAAACATAATCCATTTCCTTCTTCATTTGGAAAAATAATTCTGACTCCACATTTTAAGGAAGCTGAAAAACTGTGTTTTTCCAACGGTTCTTTTCCATTATCTTCAAGAACCATTTCAATATTCTTTCCTAAATTTTTTCTCTTGCAATATTTACTTTTTATACAAAAATACTGCTTTTTACCTATAAGCGAATGCACATTTAATGAGAGTTGAAATTTGTTAAAAAGTTTAGTTAGGTTGGGAAATAGGTAGAAAAGGTAGTAAATTTGAAAACCTTTAACTGTAGAATAAATTTAGAAATGATAATGAAAACGAAAAAGGGCTTAAGTATATATTTTCACATTCAATTAGGCTAAGTAAATCTGGTTTTTAAATTTGAAGATCGTTTAATATTTCTTAAACCAGTTGTTTCCTAAGTGGTCCCTACGGATCCCCAGAGGTCCCTCATATTATTCAGGGGCTCTATGAAAAATTAAATTTGATTTAAGGGTCCTTGAACAACGTCAAGATATGACTGCGATCCCAAGTTTTAATTTAAAATAAGAAAAATAACCATCCATTTATATTTTTATAGAAATTTAAATAAATAACAAATTTAAACTCTTTATTTTTAGATCATAAGATTTTTTACACAATTTTATAAAGTACATGGTATGATCATAGTCAATTTTACAAGAGCCCGCCCCAAAAAATAAGGAACAGTTAAGGAAAGTCTAAAATGCCAAAAGACCAAAAAAAAATTAACGAAAAATTTTAAAAAAATGATAAATACAAAAAAATAGTTTAAAAAAATTTACTTTAAAAAAAGAACAATTCAAAAAAAAAAGGAAGGATATATAAACATTCATAGGTCTCTCAAAAAAAAGAAATTTTCCTTTTTTATCTAGACGGGCAAAAAAAGGAGTAAACATCTCAGTCTAATAAATAACCGCAAATAGGCACAAAAATTTAATAAAAAGGGAACTCTTTTTTCACTGAAGTTCATATTCTCAGCACGTTGAAGAAGTTCACGGAAATCCCCCGGAATCTACAGGCCTGAAAATGATAGTGCAAAAGCAGCTCTGTATTTCACAAAAGTTCATGGACTCGGATTTCTGGATGGGTGTCGAACGCTTTTGCGCGTGGACTAACTCAGATGCCAAACACAGATGAATCGATACTAATACAGGAGCACCTTATCGAAATATCCGCAAATGAGGGACTGAAACCAATGCTTGAACAAGGATACTACACATTCTGGCTACAAAAACAGATCCCAATTTCATAACCTTCATTGTGGGTTGTTGTACAGAAGTTGTTGACTACTTTCCAGTCTTCCAATTAGGTAGAACGTGGGTTCAGTGCTGTTAAAACATCCCACACACGAAAAAAAGAAATTGACTAAAAATTAGTACTCGTGGGGATTTGCGGTTGCAACTCACAAACATTGTACCGGACATAAATACAGACATAAAGTTCATTCAAGTCATTAATTATTTTTTATTTATTTTATAAACAAAGCTATCATTTCAATAAATAATTTTTCATTAAGATTTTTTTAATTTGTAATTTTTATACTATGCATTTATGTAGCTTTTTCACTTGGGAGGATCTGTGGGTAAGTTTTGACTATAAAAAGGGATCCACATGGGTTAAAAAAGTTAGGAACCACTGCTTTAACCCATCGACTGCCAACTAAAAGATGTCTCGTAGTAAGCGTGTGTACTAAAACCGTCGGCTACAGAATATCTCGTATTTTGGGCTGAAATTTTAGATTGATTACACATCTCCGTTTAAGTTAGGAATTGTTAGAAAAAAGGAATGAAAAATTAATATAGTGCAAAGAATATATTATATATCATATTTTATATTTAGAATTATAACTTAGACAATTAGATTAAAACATAATAATTTTATATAAATATGAATGTATTTCAAAGCTTAATTTTTTTCTGTTTATAATGAGCTTTAAAGCAAGGATCAACGCAAAGTAAAGGGTTTTTGGGACACAGTGGACCAAAATACCTAGTCTCCTGACTTTACTTTTGCTTTGTAGGCATCCTTTTTTATGTGTGGGAGGAAGATGCTCTAAGAGGCTAAGAAAGACAGTTGTTTTTGTGTTATAGTGGCTAATCCCTCGTGCATTACTGCCGTTGCCATCAAATAAATGCATAATTACTGATTCCCTAATTTGAAGCATCGTCTCTTTTTTTATTCCCACGATTTCTTTGATTACAGAACTTGTATGTATTCTGCAGACAGATTTTGAAATAGGTTAAAGCGAATTTCTTGTATTTACAGATGGTTTTCCTATGGTCTGCTAATTATTACATCAGTTCATTTTTATTATTTTACAATTTTTTATAACTATCATTGTCTTATAGGTTTTTCCCAGCGGCGGTCATTACGCCTATGTATGAAAATCTGACTGTCGCCAGAGACAAGATTGACTTTCAGATTTAAATTTATATTGTGACGAAGCCGGTTCCTTTCCCCTAATTGTTAAGATTGGTGCCGATAGAAGTTGGGAAAATTTCAGACATTTCCCTAATTGCTGGGAAAGAATTTCGCGAGTGGTCAGAAATTCTGGCCCTTTTTCCCAAGCTGTCCGGACCGTCAAAAAGGGACGCCGTAACATTGTGCTTTCGTTTTCTCACGCTTCGATGACGACAGCGCGTCTGAAAACTTGCAATATAGGCGGAGACAGACTCCCGATAGGCGGCCTACGAACAAGAAATCAAATAGGCCTCCACATAAGTGGCCTACGAACAAGAGAAAAAGAAGGAATTAGGAGTTGAGGGATCGTGAGAGACGAGAGGTATATAAGGAGAGCGAGGGAGTACGAAAAAGGACATGATTTGAGGGAACCGTTTTGGAGGCCCCTCCAGCGAAATAATTGAGCAGTGAGCCGGTGTGACCCCGTCAGCGAGAGAGAAAACGATAGTGAGTCCACGAAGTACGGCGGATTCCAAACTTTGAAGATCCGAGAACTGTCTGAGGCCCCATAAACGATAAAGAAAGTGATACTAGATCCGCGAATTAAGGCGGATTCTGAACTGGAGAAACTTTACGTGAGGGAACTGGATTGGAAGCCCCTCTAGCTAAAAACTTGCGATACAGCTATACCAGAATCAGCGAAGTAAGTCGGATTTTGGAACTTTGGAAATTGTGAAGGAGCAACTGCATGGCGGATTTAGAGCCAGCGAACTCAACCAGACTCGGTGGGGAATTACCGAGAGAGAGTGAACCCTTTTTACATATCCTGTGAATAGGACTTTTCTCTATAGTGTCAATTCATGTCATTATTTTATGCGAAACATATGAGACATTGCAGCGAAAGAGACTCGGTATCTGTGGACCATTTTGCTAATTAATTGTGATAGAATATTTGTTGGTGATTTTCTTACTGAGAAATAAATAGTTTATCCCACAGAGCTGTGTGAAGTCCTTACAATATACAGCATTTTCTATACATTTTCATCGAAGAAATAATCAACAACTTTAAAATGATTTTCCATACTTGTGGAAAAATGAGCTTGTAAAATCAAGCAAAACGAAAAGGAAATCTTTGTTTATGAGGATTGTTATTAAAAAAATTCACACTACGTGATAACGCGTAAGTGCCACTCAGCACAGGAATTTCATTCATTGACTCCAGGCTACAAGTTACCTCTCTCGTAGTGTTTTTTTTTAATTACAGTAAATGCTATTACAGTTTTTTTTCAAAAACTCAATATTACATTTTGTAAAACTTCATTTTTTTTTTAAATAAAATTTAGTCACCCAGGGCAATAAGTTCTAAATTTACTTTGCAGTCAATGGGTTAATACGACCCAAATGGGTTATTAATCGTAAAATCCAAAGGAAGGACCCGAGGGAAACTTTCATGTATTCTGTCTCATGAACGAGTACATTTATAGAATAGACAGTTACGTTAAGGTATCCGACTACGTTCGGAACCGTGATTTTTCAAAAGCGTATAAGTGGATAATATTTATGATATTTAGTGTCACTTAGATTAGAAAATGTGTATAAAATTGTTTTAAGAATATTATTAAAACAAAAAATTGTTCAAGTACAATATTTTGACAAAAAATGTACATAGAATGACCCATTTTCAAAACATTCTCCTTTTGTGAAAAATGCTTCTATTATAATCATATTTTGCCTGTATATAGCGCAGACCACTCTACAAAGGCTCAACTAGAATGTTTTAAATATATAACTTAGAAGTGGGTTTATTCATATTTTACGACAACAGAGGGGATCAATTTTAAGAAAAAAAAACCGCTGATAATTATTTCAATTGGTGGTAACTCTGAAAATAATGTGAATTTTTCAAAAATCCTAGTTCAGACTCTCTGGAGAAGTCTTTACTTTATATACGCGCGCGCGAAAAAATATTATTTTACAAGCACTTTTTATAAAAGGAAAACATTTTGAAAAAAGATAATTCTAAGTTAGTTTTTTGCCAAAATAGTTTATTTAAATCATTTTGTTTTTGTCAAAATGTCCTTAAAACAATTTTATTTATGCATTCTAATCTAAGTGACACTAAATATCATTAAAATTATCCATTTATGCGCTTTTTTTAAAATCATGATTCCGAACGTATTCGGATACCTTAAGTCGTGTTCTTAGTGAGCGAGATCAATTTATTTTTAAATAACAACCATATTTTTCTAAAACAGTTACTGATTTTTAGATGTTCATAGGACTGTAGATTACTAATTCATTTGTAAATCTCTTAACAACCAAACAACAGAAAGTTATGAAATGAAACTTGTTTCCTTCGATTGTCGGATTAAATATCTTTTTTGTGCTCTCGGCTTCTTTATATAATCCGAAGATTTGAGCATTAAAAGGTTATTTGTTGTGTTTTACTCATTAATTAAAATTATACTTAAACAGTGGATACCCAATGAATACGAATGGAAATGAAAAAACTAAGTATATCTAAGTTGAACTTCACAGGAGACTGGATCGATGACTCGATCCTCCGCTCCCTATCTTGAAACTACGATGTTTCTGGTGTTGTTAGCTTGGCTTGTTGGAGGAGGAGTGGCTTCATTATCCCGCGGTCACTCGCGCGGGGTGTTCTGTACACCCCAGCAACAAGAAAGTCCCCACAGGATTCTAAAAAGAATGTGCAGAACCCCGATTTTTTCTGTAGCTGCACATTTTAGGTCATTGAACCTTCAAGCCTGATTCAATCCCTCTTTCTCGAACGATTGGAATGCAATGACCTTCAAAAGTTTATCTGGGGGCTGAGAACTCCCGCGAGAAGTTGAGCATTTGTATGCAGTCTGCTCTGAATGTTTGGAAAATGATTAAAATATTATTTTTCTATATACTTTCTACTATCATTATCTCATTAATTATAAAGTATATTTATTACTGGTATATACATTTTATACTGGTTTATGAAAAAATATAAAATTATGTGTTTTAAAATGAAAATTTTGTATGTTTAGTTTAAATTAATGTTAGTCTCATTTGTATGCAATACATTTAATAATTTTATTTGTATAATACAAAAAACATCTTGTACTTTATAAATATGTATCATAATGACTTAATTTTATTTTCATATTTAACTACAATTGTTAAAAGTTTGGAGGTGTTCTCTACACCCCGCGGGTAACGACGGTAGCCCAAACAGGTGCGAGTGACCACGGGTTAAGGCAAAGACGTATGGGGTGGCTGGAAATGAAAAGTACTTAGAATGCGTTATTGTAAACTAGAATAGAATTTTTGAAGTGGTAATTTTGTATCAATAATTGTTTAATAAAAAGAGAAACGTGGTTAAACGTGAAACAATTTACTCTTTCAAACCAAATGTTTCTTAAAGTAAAAAATTAGAATAAAGCAACTACTGCTTCGGATATCTTTGTGGTAGTAGTGTATTCTTGTGCCATATCTTTGTTAGAAGATAACATGAGGGTATATAGCATTTATTTTTCTGTTTGTTGTATGTACTCCGAAAGACAACGTAGCTATTTTTTTATATTTGCTTATATGAAATTGAAGGTAAAGGAAACAAAGAGAAAATAGTTTCCGATATATTATTTAAGTAAATTTATAGAACTAAAAGAAAATTAATAAAAGCTCAGAATTGGCATTTGAATACCAATCTCCAATGGTTCAGAACAGTAGATGATCAAATGAAACTTTGACAAATGTCACATGGATGTTATATAGTCTTCTGTTTAATTCAGTGCTGCTCAAACTTTCTATACTTGCAACTCAATTTTTCAATCAGAATTTTTATCGCTCCCCTCCTACATACAATAATAATGCACTGAGTTCAATAATAATATACTTTAACTTAAAGCTACAATATAACTTTAATTATTAACAGTATAAATTATCAAGATAAGTATTAAATTTGGTATATAATTTTATTACATGCCCACATAGGGTCAGTGGTAATTATTAAGTTTGTTCATAACTTAGTAGAGTTTAATTAATTATGAAATAAATTGTGCAGTATTAATATGTTTATAAGTGTATTATATCAGTGTAAATATATTTATTTTTTTATTATGTCAAAATGTTATTTTGTTTTTCTTTCTTTCAGTAAATTAATATACTTTTTTTAAAAATAATCTTTTGTTTTCGACTTTTCAATGTACTCACAAACCCCCTTGCAGGTTTATCACGCCCCGTAGGGGGCGCACCCCACAGTTTGAGAAACACTGGTTTAATTTAAGGTATTCGACTATTTGCGACATTTTTTTTTTGAAAAAAAGGAGATATGGGGATTTTTTTTTAATTTATTTGGTATATTTTAGAGAAAAGATCCTAAAATTGAAAACAGAAAAAAAAATTTATTATTCTTAAAATGGAAAAGACTGATGAAAATGTACAAAAAAATTACATAAACGGGGCCTACTCTGTACAAAAATTTTATGAACAAATTTTTAATGTTTCAAGTTTGATTTGTTACTTTACTATTCATGTTTGAAATGACCTACGGGATAAAAGATATTTTAATTTTTACAAAAACTAAAGCACTTTATCTTAGTGATTATATGAAATTGCTTAAAAAATAGCGATTAAATTCCCATAAAGGACTGTAAATTTTGAAATAAAACAGTAATTGATAAATCTGAAGGTCAAAACACTTCTACTGTTATACAGAACACACACACAACATTTCAGCAAATTATTCTCAAAACTTTTTGAGTAATCGCGGTCCCCGTTTGAGCTTTTCGAAAAAAATACATTTTGAGTTAAGGTATCCGACTACGTTCGGAACCGTGATTTTGCAAAAGTGTATAAATGGATAATATTTATGATATTAGTGTCACTTAGATTAGAATACATGTATAAAATGGTTTTAAGGACATTTTGACAAAAAAAAAATTATTTAAATACTCTATTTTTGGTATATAACTAGAATTTTTGAAATCTATTACTTAGAAGTGGGTTTATTCATGTTTTACGACAACAGAGGAGAGAAATTTTAAGCAAAAAACGCCGATAATTATTTCAATGGGTTGTAACTCTGAAAATAATGTGAATTTTTCAAACATCATAGTTGAGCCTCTGTACACAGGTCTGAGCTATATACAGGCAAAATATTATTATAATAGAAGCATTTTTCACAAAAGGAGAACATTTTGAAAAAAGGTTATTCGAAGTTAATTTTTTGCCAAAATATTGTATTTAAATAATAGTTTTTTGTCAAAATATCCTTAAAACAATTTTATACATGTATATTAATCTAAGTGACACTAAATATCATGAAAATTATCCATTTATGCGCTTTTTTAAAATCACGGCTCCGAGCGTAGTCGGATACCTTAAGCGCACTTTAAGGTTTGACATTTTGTGTAAAGTTATGGCTTCTGCTTTTACTAAAATACTTGTAGCTTTTGTTCTTGTGAATGGAAAATAAAAAACTTGGTATTTTTATTAAGCTAATAAGATGACCTATAAAATAAAGTCTTCCAAAAATTGTCAATTTTTGAAAAAAATCATGATTTTAGGGTAGTCGGATACCTTAAAAATCTCAGTGAAATTGGTAAATTCGAGTAGCATAAAGAAGGTTGTGTAAGCTGTGAAATGTAAACATTTAGCTCAAAGATACTTCCACAATATTGAAAAACTCTCTACAAGTGTTGGTTATTTCGTCGAGGAAAGCTTATAGAAATATATATTAATAAATCAATTGATATCTGAAAGTGAAGGAATTTAAACTTAACATCTGCATCTAAGGGAGTTAAAACTAGTTTCAGACATATTGTAATTAAACTTTAATCTAAAAAATAGTTTGGAAAATAATTCTTGTAAATATTTATATTACATTATTTCTGTCTGTTTGTTTTGCTTGTGTCTTTAGGATATATTCCTCTTAAATATGGATGAGGTAAAATATATTAAATATTTAAATGAGAATACTTTATGTACCTTTGTGGAACAGGATATTAAAAATAGTTTTGCAAAAGTTTTTGCAATTATGAGATTATGAATAAATTTCTGTATCACATTAAAAGCTTTTTGGAAGAAATTAAATAACCTCGAAAATTCGTGAATAAAATTGTATTTGATACGTGTGTAAAGCTAGTTAAACATTAATATAGGTTAAGGACATTTGGTATGTATATGAATATTTTCAAAATTATTCACATTTATTTTTTATGTACCATATATTATATTTTAACAAAAATAATTACTGGAATTGTCATTGCAATCGATGAAAAGTAATTTCATTGCTAATGGTTTGAAAACAAATTTACTAGGATATTAATAGGTTAATTAGGACATTTAATTAAGGAATGCTGTTAGCTTATAAAAGGAGTTTCTCATTACGCGTGGGTACCATCCTTATTTATAAAAATATTAATTAACCTAAATTTTGAAATTAACGAAGATTTTTTCATTAGTTTTCTTAGAGGGGGGTATGAATAATATAAATATACATATACTTATCATAAAATGCTTTGATGATACTAATAACTTTCCCTCAACAATTTTTAAAAGCAAAAATGGACATTTTTAATTTTGAAAAGGCAAAATAATTTTTAAGTAATATAAACTAACATTGATACAGACATAATGAATTGCAATCTGCGAATAGGTTGAGAGTTTTATTTTAATCACACACACTCAGAAATAAATGATACTCTCTCCAATATTTAAAACAAGTATTTCAACTACGCACAAAGAAAAAATTACATTCTGTAAAATTAAATTTAATCGGAAAGTTTATTTTACATGAAAGAAGAAAGGAAAATTTTCGATGAGGATAACTCTCAACTGTGTTTTTACTTTTTCCAAAGATTTTTATACTCATTCCAACGATAAAATAGACCTAATATTATGTGAATGATAGAATAATAATCATTGACACGTTCTGAACATTTTTCCATGTCTAAAATTTTAAAAGTATGGCGCATGCAATGTGTCAATTTTGTTTCTTATAAAAAGACGTGTAATCCAATAGAAGTTTGTGTGTGTTGCTTTGTACCTATTTTGCCGATTATAAAAAGAAGTAAGTGAAGTCTAATGTAAACATTTATGTATTGTGTGACACACAGATGTAACACTTGTGTATGTGGAAAGCACTACGCACTTAGTGTTCTTATAGCATACAAGTGCGTTGGAAATGCAATATGTGTTCTTATAGCATACAAATGCTTGGAATGACTTACGTATGCTTATAGCATACAAGTGCACAAGTGCTTATAGCGTACAAATGCCTATAGCATACAATGTTCTGTAGCATACAATGTCCTATATGTCCGTATAGCAAATATGTGTATTTCAAAGGCATCATATGTGCTTATAGCATGCGTATGTATAGTATTGCATGTACTTTTTTTTATATGCAAGTGTAATTCGAATGCAGTATTAGTGTTTACAGCATACAAGTACATTTGCAAAGCATTATGAGAGCTTCAAGCATACAAACGTATTTGAAAAGTATTACATGTGCTTTTTATAGAATACAAGTGGATTTGAAAAGCATTATGTGTACTTATAGAAAGTAAGGCATTTGGAAAGCATGATATAAAACTTTCATAGGTTTATTTTTACAATTTCACGTTAGGAGGATAAATATATTCAATGATATGTGCAGAGCATTATCAGTATCAAATGAATGATGAATAATTATTTACTTCTTGTTTCGCAAATCATCTTCCATTTCTTCCAAACCGAATCAATTTAAGCGGTACTTAAAATTTATGTTCATTTAACTAATTATAATTAAATATAATTCTTAAAAAGTTCTTTGGAATAAATATCAAAATACTATATTCAGTGCCTTTTTAAGAAAACGTTCATTCATTTTTAATTTAGCAAAAGATTAAAGATAAATGAGAAATTAATTACTTAATTATCAGCTGAGGACTAATTACCATCTTCAAAAAAAAGACGATATATTATGAAAATTTCAAAAGCTTGCAGAAAAGGAAAGAATAATAAGTTGTGGGTATTTTAATTAGCATTGGAAATAAATTTCCTTACAGTTGGCTCGTGCACAAAGAAGAGGTACTACTGATTAAAATTTCATTATTATCGCCTGAAGGATTAAGGCTCATCTTCGAAATGATCATTCAAAAATAATCATATTTAAATGAAGGGCTTGTTTCTGCTTTGAAAGAATTATAAGCGAAGGCGATTATTGCGTGGCCATAGTATTGTAATTCCAGTACAGCAATAAAAAAGAATAGTGATTTTAGAAATGCATTCTGACTCTATTTTATTTGAATGTAAGGGAATTTAAGGTATCCGACTACGTTTGGAACCGTGATTTTAAAAAAAGTGCATAAATGGATAATTTTCATGATATTTAGTGTCACTTAGATTAGAATACATGTATAAAATTTTTCTAAGGCCATTTTGACAAAAAGAATTATTTAAATACAATATTTTGGCAAAAAGTTAACTTAGATTAACCTTTTTTCAAAATGTTCTCATTTTGTCAAAAGTGCTTCTATTATAATAATATTTTGCCTGTATATAGCTCAGACCTCTGTACAGAGGATCAACTATGATTTTTTAAAAACTCACATTTTTTTCAGAGTTACCACCATTTGAAATAATCACCGCCTTTTCTTTCTTCAAATTTCTCACCTCTGTTGTCGTAAAACATGGATAAACCCACTTCTAAGTTATATATTTTAAAAATTCTAGTTGAGCCACTATACAGAGGTCTGAACTATGTACAAGCAAAATATTATTATAATAGAAGCATTTTTCACAAAAGGAGAATATTTTGAAAAGGGGTCAGTCTATGTTCATTTTTTGTCAAAATATTGTACTTAAATAATTTTTTATTGTAATAATATTCTTAAAACAATTGTATATATATTTTCTGATCTAAGTGACACTAAATATCATAAATATCATCCATTTATACGCTTTTCTAAAATCACGGTTCCGAACGTAGTCGGATACCTCAAATTTTACTATAGAACATAAAAACCTTGAAGGTAAATTGTTTCTTTATTATGAAACTAGGCATATATGACTAGATATAAAATCAATCAGAATATATAATTTTAAATAAACACTTAAATCTTAAAGAAATACATTGCGTGAACCTTTTAAACTTGAAGTTTGTACTACTAAAATGATTTAAGCAAATTAATTATCGTGGACATATTTCTTTTTCTCAAATTTAGTGCATAGAAACCAACTTAAAGTACAAATAAAGTTATTTTTTTCCTTATAAAAAACACTAAAATCAAGTATTTGATCAAATCAATCAGTGATAAGCGATATTCTAAAAAGTTAATACCCGATTCCTGTAAAAAGTGGAACTCTAAAACTGATTAATGGTTTCGTAAAATTGTTCTATGTATAAAAATATTTTTACTGGCAAACAATTATAGAAGGTTTTATGAAGAGCTTCAGTATGGTTATTATGTGTAGTCTTTTGTTACGATTAATGCACAAAGAGTAATTAACATGTACTTTTATTTTATATGAATAATTTGCTTTCGATGCTCTAAGAGGCTTCAGAACTTATATTAGAGTTAGTTTCATTAATATAGATAGAAAGTGTTGCTATAAATGAGATTCAGTATGGTTATTATATGTAATCTTTTGTTACAATTAATGCACAAACAGTAATTAATTAACATGTACTTATATTTTATATGAATAATTTGCTTTCGATGCTCTAACTGGCTTCAGAACTTATATTAGAGTTAGTTTCATTAATATAGATAGAAAGTGTTGCTATAAAATATATTTTCTTTGCTTAATATTTAAAAAAATATATATTTATCGACTGAATCTGAAGAGAAAGCCGTTTAATTTCTACATTAAAACATAGTGCAAGGCACAGTTTGGAATTTGTTCACCGAGTTATTGGGATGAAATTTAATCTAGAAAATAGTCCAAAGGAAGTTTCTTGTAATATATTGCTTCTTACCACTATGTGTGTAGCGATATTTGCGTGTTTATGAATGTAGTAATAATAAATATGAGATAAAACATACACACAAGGAGATTGAAATGAGAATATTTTATGAAGATATATGCATTGCACAGTGTTGTATCGAAAATAGTTTTCTGAAAGTTTCTCAACAGAGTTATGAATGCAGGATTTATGACATCAGAATCACTGCATGCGTTTTAAGATTAAAAAGGAAGAATAATAAAAGGAATGGATGAAAAATATCTGTATTATATATGAATTTAACGATGCTTTTATTATGCGTTGACTTAATAGACCATTATTTACTTCAGACTTTTCATAAATAAAAAAAAAAAACTTGCATTTCTAATACAAACTAGATGTATGTATTTCAATAATTTTCTGAGGAACCACTTCTCAAACGACTCAATGGATAAAAAATTAGTCTTCCAAATCATCCAAAATTTCCGAAATAGACCTCTTCAGCTAAATATACGACAGTATTTACGCATAAATAACGGGAAGCAAACTGTTTCATACATAGAGGTGTGATATCCCCCTGCCTTGGGGTACCATCTCTTCATCTACGTGACCTAGATTTGTGGGAGGAAATTATTGATCACCCAAGTTAGCCATAACAAATCTAATTTAATATTGTTTAAATATATTTAACAACACAAGTCTTACTACAGGAAGGAAATCAGGAGTGATATAACGTATTCCTAAGTTCTAAATAAATAGGCGCCTGGAATCCTAACCACTTATATTTAAGCAAAGTTTTCCTATGAATCGTTATCTTTCTTAATTTCCTTAACTTGCTAAGGCCCGTTCTATAAGTACGAATCTAAGTTTAATGTCTTACCATCAGCTCACGGCATTCAGTATCTCAGCTTTCTTTCTTCTTCTTACTCGCTATTACAAAACCTTCACTATATAACTACTATCTAATCTGAATATCACGGTTTTTTCTTGAGAGAATTGGCTGTGAATTAACTCAATGGTGGCCCCTAAGATTCCCCAAGAGGATTAATAGGAAACACGCGGTAAAGCCCCGCAACGGAGGTTAATTTCATTACAAAAACATGAACAATTCATGTGCCTAAATTTTGAGTAAAAGTATCCAACATATTTTTATATGTGATGCACAACAATTATTCATCTGGAAGTGTTGACAGAACCTATTTTACAAATTTAAAAAAAAAGAAAAAATCATACATACAGGGTGTTGACGAATTCGACTGATACATTCAAAGAAGTGATAGTAGGCAGCATATGGATGACAAATCAACATAGAATATTGGGTCGCAAACCCCGTTTAGTCAGTGAAAATCGTTATAATAGTAGCCCAGAGTAGAGTTTCTCAAACTGTGGGGCACGCCTCAGTAAGGGGGCGTGATAACTCTACGAGGGTCGCGAGCAAATTGAAAAGTCAAAAACAAAAGATTATTTAAAAAAATTATTAATTTTCTGAATGTAAACAAATAAAATACATTCTGAAATACTAAAAAATAAAATGCACATCTACACCAATATAATATACTTATAAATGCATCAGTACTGCACAATGTATTTTATACTTAACATAACAATACTAAGTTAGGAACAATATTAATAATTACCAATGGTCCGATTGGCTTGTCATATATAAAACTATATGCACAAATTATCTGCAAGACGTATATATACGTGCGGGGCAATTAACGCTTTGGCTGAGGCGAGACGTTTATATATGCCGATAGCACATAAGAGGTTAAAGTCGTATTGTAGCTTTAGCGTCTAAGTATGGTTATTGTATGAAGGGGGTTGCGATGAAAATTATATATGATTAAATATTGGGTCGGAAATACTGAAACTTTGAGAAGCTCTGTAGTAGCCATCAGGAGGACCATGAGTTAGACGAGGGGGGGATTTGGAGCGTCATGATAGTGTTGAAGAACCCTGCATATAGACAAATTTCTCTCTAGTTTAGGGAGAATAAAAGCGGGTATGCCAGTTAATGTGTCAAGATGTGTACTTCATGTGCGATGGTGCACCAGCAGATTTTTCGGTTGTGATGCATAACCT
Source organism: Trichonephila inaurata madagascariensis (assembly GCA_019973955.1). Lineage (NCBI taxonomy): Eukaryota > Metazoa > Arthropoda > Arachnida > Araneae > Nephilidae > Trichonephila > Trichonephila inaurata. Next base: position 32,891 of record BMAV01004732.1, on the reverse strand, counting down.
CCCTCGTGCCACATATCCTAAGAGGTGGATTGGACAAAGTAAATTTGTTTCTTGGCCTCCATGCTTCCCAGTCTTCAATCCCTTGCATTTCTTCTTCTGGAGCCACCTGAATTCGCTTGTGTAGGAAACACCGATGGCTACAATGGATGATCGCTTGGAATGAATTTCCATTGCTTCAGCTTACATTTGTAACACACAGGATTTTTTTTGAACGTGTCCGACAATCCTTCGACCGTCGGTGTCGGCTTTGATGTGACCTACGCCACTGGAAATTCGAACGATTGCTGTGACAAATAACTTTTAGTTGCATTTATGACGTGAAGCTGTGATCCATTCGTATTGTAAATACAATTTATGTCTAATAAATGTATTTCTCACCTTTTGTTGTCCCTTTTCATTCCAATCGATATCAGAACCTTTATTACAGTTTCTGAATTACTCCGATTAAACGTGGTCTTCAACCCCATGTTCTATGGTGATTTGTCGTAGCCATGCTTCCTACTATACCCCCTCTGAATCTGTCGGTCGAATTCGGCAACACCCTGTATTTCTTACGCTCCCGTAATCTTCTACCTTATAGTGGATTACAGCAAAACCTATTTTTATTGGGTCTCTACTCAATAAAATAAACATGCCTGCCAAATTTCAAGTCTAGATCAATGTGTAGCGTGACCACCGTCAAGAATTGTATCCCGTAAGATCCGTTGAGATGGCTCCATCCACGATCTTTCTGCTAATAGTCCTCTTGGGGACTATTTGGTTACTGAATAATTATTTTATTACAAAACTTCCTCCCGAAGAGGAAAACGTGAGCATGCAAATTAAGTCTAGTATATATAGTCTAAGCTTTCAGGTTAGACAGAGAAAGATATTTTAGTCTTAGGAATTCACAAGTCCTGTCTTTTTTAAGTAAAGAGGTTTGAGTTATAAGAAAGTATTTAAATACAATCGAATGCTTAATACTCGACTTAGAAAACACTAATTTATATATAAACAGTATACATTCATATGACATCATGAAATATCCATTGAAGTGGATGAGTATTGATTAGTATGTACATTGAAATCATTCATCATTTACTAACTTGACTAAATCTAGTTTAACTGTAAGTATAAATGGAAATATAACAAAACAACATTGATAAATGTCAAATGGCTAAAATAGTATAGTGAGTGTTAGGAAATTCGTTTGAACTATATATACCGGTGTTTCTAAAAGAATATACGGAGTTTTAACGCTTTATAATATTTATTACGTATAACTTACAAGTATAATCCATACATTGAATGAAAGATTTACTGGAAAAAGTTTTATCTACAAGTTTACAAATGTTCAAATTGAGCCCCATTCGTCACACGGCACACATCAAGTCGACAGGCGAGTTAATCCCAAACTTTTTCAGCGGTCTAAGGAAATTCTTGAAACAGCTACTTCAATCCTATGTCTTAAGTCTGGAAGATCAGCTGGTAGCGGAAGGAACGTACACACAATCCTTTATGAACCCTAATAAATAAAAAATCACGTGTTTTCATATCGGGTGAACGTGGAGGCCATGCGAAGCAAGCTTTAACGGGAAGCCCTTTGCGGCCAATCCATTGGTTAGGTACAGCGATGTTTAACCAATAGCGTACTTGAGAGATGCTAGTGAGGCGATGCATCATCTTGCTGCCAAATGAAGTTATCTGGTTCACTCTCTTCTAATTGAGGAAATTGCCATATTTGTAGAACATCAATATAAGCAGAACCCGTTACAGTTGGTTACCAGTTACAGCTTTGGTCGTCCCGTGTTTTTCCCTTTACAAAGACAGCCAGTTGTTTCAAACTGATGATATTTTCTACGAATGTTATTATCGTTTGGAGGTTGACAACCGAACTTATTATGTAACGCTCGTTGCACAAAAATAGCAGATTCTGTCTTTGCAAACTGGAGAACACAAAACGCTTTCTGTTCAAAGTCGCCATTTTTCTACTAAAACACTCATCGGCGAAAAAGAGGGCAAAATTAGTATACGTTTCGAGCTCACACATGCCAACAAACAAAACTATTTTAGTTGCTCTTTCATTCGATGTATGAGTCATACTAATATGTTATATGTAATGAATACTATATAAAGCGTTAAGACTCCGACATTCTTTTAGAAACACCCGGTACATATGTCTGCAAATGAATGACTAATTTATAACACATATAGATTTATTATCTCTTTGTATCTTTAGATGTAAGTGAAACTTACAATATAAGTATTGTTTTATATTTGCAGTTGTCTTACAATAATTTTCAACACATATTTCTTTATTAATATTAAAATAAAAGTAGTGCATTCATTAAATTATAATGCATTGTACAATAAATAACTAATTCTTTTTTTTGTCATACATAATGTAATATAATTAAGATAACTGTAATGTTATAACAAGTGTAAGTATAAAATAAGCTATATTTTTAAACCTTCAGTTTCATTTCGTCAAAAAATGAAGCATTATAGGTATCACATACTGGTATCTTAAACTCCTCCGAGGTGAAAAAAAAAGCTATCAAATGATTTTTTTTTATCTTTCAGAAAGACACTGTAGTTTTATTAAGACAAGAGTAAATTAAATTTACATAATTCTAATTCAAAGGATAACTTCAATAATTTCTTATTACCATTAAACTTATTTTGACAAATGAACCTCATTTTACAAGATGAAATCCCAAGAGAGTTAATCACTCGTTTCGTTAATTACTAAAGACAGTAACGAAATCCTAAAACATATCCCACATTTGCTCTAAATTAAGCTTTCTGTCATTAGTTTAAAACATTAATCACGCAAAATAATCCTTTCAGGAAATGAAATTGAATGTAGTCAAAACGAATCATCCTATTCGCTATTCACCACTTCTTTTTAAAATTCCATCAATTCTTAAATCCAACAGCCGAAACCAAATTCTTTAATTACTCATTACGATACATCAAAACGAAGTTATTTTCTAGTAGAGCGAATCAATAGGTTGAATTATAGGAGAATAACTAAATTACACTTCATTTTAATCTAAAAGTATTTTATATGGAATTGAGTTTATTCTTTGTCTTGTAAAGCTAATGTATGTTGGATAATCGAAAATACAATGTCCCTCCCAAAATAGTGTAACCTGCTATTCTGAATAAGGGAAATTACCCTGATTGAATGAGTTAGTTATAAATTGTTTAATGGATACATTTGCATTAAAATTTTAACAAGATATTTGGATGGTCTTTCAATCTACATGGAATATATATTGTTATGGTTAAAGGTGATACAATTTTTTTTTATTTACTATTGACAATTATTTAGTGTTAGGCAGTTTTTGTCTTAAAATAGTTCCTGTTCATGTCAACAGTTGATCTCGACATTAACAGTTAATCTTTTTTATAAGTAAATTGTAAGTTACCATTCCATTGAATTTTCAAGAACATAATATTAAGGACAACAAATTAAATAGTTTTAGAAAATTACTTTTTTCAAAGATTCAAACATAACCCCAAGGAAGATTCCCCTTGAAAATTGGGGTGGAATGAAGCAAAATCGCGTATTGCTCAAAAGCTACCGCAAAACGATAAACGTAATCTAGCTCCCCTTGCCCACTATTTTGTGAGCCACAACTGATATTACTGTCAATCGGGTAGGATAAGAAACAACAACAACAATCATAATGGAAATTATTCCTAACTCTAATTATTCTGTTGTCTTATCCTTGTGAAATAGTATTGTACGCAAGTATAGGATTTACTGGCCTTGAAACTATGTTTAACCTGGTAATCTTAGTTCCTAAGTTTGCTACGTACAATTGATCATATCTTATTTTTGACCTTTACTGTCTTCTTAAATTTCTGTTTATTGCTTTGCTTACTTAGATTTAAGACTGTGTTTTTAAGAGTTGCCGTTTGTCCATGGTACTAAAATACTTCTTAGTGAAAGCTGGAATTTTTCATTGAAGGCAGGAATTTAGGTAACTGAAAGTATTCGATAAATAACAGGCATTTACAAGGTATTTCCCAATGTGTTGGTTGAGAAGAAATGAAAATGGAAAGATAATTCAAAAAAGTCTATATTATCTATGTCTTCAGTGCAATGTCAGACTTAGTATTACACCATGCTTCAAACTATGTGTTCATATTTATATATATGCATACACACAGAAAAACACTCAACCGTTTGAAAAAAAGGTACAAACATGAAATATTTTGTAAGTATGACAGATATTATTTTAGAATATATGAAACATTTTCTTCACAGTATGCTGAGTGTACTTATTAAAAAGAAAACATTTAGGGGTTTTTGTGTCCCACACAATTTTAAAATAAAGCATTGCGTGAAAACTTTTAAAATGGGAAAGTAAAATAAAATTCTTACTCTTTCGCATTCTGGTAAGTACTCTACTTAGTCATATGCAATAAAAATGTGCCTTTTTTTAAAACATTTTTGGGAAATAATTGACCACATAAGAGGTTAATTATCGAACCCCGCTAAGAATTTAAATAAACAATTATTTTATCTATTGTACTTCTCTAATAAGAAATTAAATAAACAATTATTTTATCTATTGTATTTCTCTGAAAAGAATTTAAATAAACAATATTTTTATCTATTATATTTCTCTTATAAGAATTTAAATAAACAATTCAAGTATTATTATTAATGGTAAACTAGCTATTTTATGCCAAAAAAAAATATGTATAAAAAAATTCTAACATTTTTGGCGACTTCAGCGGCAAGTCCCTCGATCCTATTTAACGTCGCGACCTCCAGTTTAAGACACTCTGATCTATACGATGAAGTAAACTGATACAAATGTTTTTTTATATCTTCATCAGCAAATATAGTTTTCAATACGTTAAGGAGTTTTTTGAAACTGTTGCTTAAAATCTTATTCATATTTTGTAAACTGTTTCAAAATAAAATTGTTTAAATATTTCATAAAAAATATTTAGAAAAACTTTTCTTTGTTTTACGCTTTACATTTCAAGTTAATACATTTGGAGAGCAATTAGAAAAGATTATTATTCCATGTAGCGTAGATAGTATGATTTATACTAAACTTTATGTATGGAAGACCCATATTTACACTCTTGTTCAAATATTAACATATTTACAACTCATTCGTAATAATTCGTGTGGAAATGAAAATGCCGTCTATCAGTTAAATATTATGAATTAACTACTTTTACAAAGTAAACTTAAGCACTTCATAATTAACTTTAATGCTTGTACAGGATTAAAGAGTAATACAAACAGAATATTTCATTACATTTTTCGTTGTTTTAAATAAATTAATGCCCCAAAGAGAATAAAAAAAAATTAAAATAAGTCTAGAGATTTAAAACTCTTAGTTTATTTATTTATTTTTTTTTAGCTTGTGTCTTAATTTTTATGTGTAATTTCTTTTAAAAGAGAAATCCATTTAAATAATATACATAAAATTTCGTTAAAATTTAGTAAATATGTGCTTTAGAAATATTTATATATAATGTATTTAAATATACATTATTAAAACACATTATAAATGAACAAAAAATAGATAATCAGTAAAGAAACGAATGTTAAAATTAGATAAATTAAATTAGAAATATAAAGAAATATTTTCCCATAAAGTAGACTATTTTTATTTTATAACATAGTAAAATACACTGAATTCAGAAAATAAATACCAGTCGAAACGTATAAAATATTACAATTTATTAATAAAAAACATTAAATTAACGAGATATTGGAATTTATTAAATGTATTAAACACATGTTAGTGTAAGTTTTTTTTAAAGTTTCTTTTTCCTATACATTCTACTTTGTACAAAATATTAATGTAAAAAACACATCGGAAGTTTCCATTAAAGCTAGATAACATACGAGAAAAATATTTTGCTATTTTATCATGATTTTTTCAAATAATGCTTTTAGCTTTATTAGCTACACCGTATTCATAAGACACAAACTCATTTTGGAGGATAATTATGTTTGTTTCATAAACTTCTTTGCTATACTTTTTCCGCACTAATTTTTATAACTAAATATTAATATAAGTTCCAAATTTGAAAGCACAAAATATTTTTGGTTTTAATTTGTTTTTGCATACTCTACTTGTGATACAGTAGATGTATTAAAAGATATGTGAAGATATCTCATTCACTCAGATCTCCATTTTTACCACTATACACCCACGTTTAAGTTATAAAAATAAATACTCTCTTACACTATTTCCCTATGTATTGATCTCTATCTTTTAACCTGAATTGATTTCACTTATTGGAAAAAAATAAAACAACTTTTTCGTTTTTGAGAATACAAGTTAAATAACATTGCACAATCGTGATCATGAAAAACTGTAAAAGATAGTAAAATTTTATCGTTAAAGTAAATCCCAATAAGTGCCTTGAACATACTTAAAGATTAGATTATTTGATTCGTATTTTTGGAAATTTGAAATGTATTTTTAATCAAGAAGGCTAACAAGCTCCATTATATAAAAAGTCTGATACTAATATTAATAAATTACACATCTAGCTTAAACTGAGTTTGCACATGTGTATCTTAATAATTATACTGAAACCTAAATTCACAGTATCTTCATGCATATAAGTTAATTTAAAAAAATAAGCATAAATAACTAATAGGAACGATTAATTTCTAATAATATTATTAAAATGTGTAAATAAGAATGTAGATAGCAGTGTTAAATTTCATTTTATTGAATTTTATATCACCTTATATTTATCTATGAAACATAAATATGCTCATGAAAGATCATTATTTTAAAATAAATAGTGATTTTTTTATCATTTCTAAACTCTACATCAGATTACTTCAAAACTAAAAGTCTAAGTATTATTATCCCAGGAAAACCTTTAATGAAACTAATATTGAGACCTGAATTTGTTACGAATATCTCACACTACTTTTAGTTGACTAATTTAAATTGAGTTGGGTGATTGCATCGTAAAAGTACATGTACTTAGGCCAACACTTCTTTAAATTCATATAAGAAATTCGAATTGAACTATTTTTTATAAGAAACCTAGTACTTTAACACAATCATATAGAAATTTCTGCTTAATTTTTATTTGTTATAAAGTGATTGAACATCATTATCTCGAATCTAAAGAATGTAAAGGAATTTCGCAAAAAATTTCTCTCCAAAAATGAGACAAATCTGTCCTTAAATTAATCAATTTGTTGTTGTGATTGAAATTAATTAGCAATTTAAGAAGTACTATTCATTCATTTAATACATTACATAAATTGACCTATCAAATCCTTAACCCTCATTTCGGTAAATTACCCCAAAAAATTGAACTTCTTCAGTTTGATGAGCTAATTAATTTTGTTTTATTCTATAAAAAAGGAAACTGAATGGAAATCATTGTAGCATCAGGAATGTCTTTCTAAATTGAATTCGTTACATTTAAATGCCAAGACACTTGAAGTCTTGTTACAATTAATTGTGCATAAAAAATAAGAAACAAGACCCATTTCTTCCTCCATTTGAAAGAAAAAATGAATAATGGTTTGAAAAAATAGTTGACTCCCCATTAATTTAATGAGGCTGAAAAAACTGTGTTTTTCTAGCGGTTCTTTTGACGATCTTCAAAATCCACCATTTCAATATTCTTTCATAAATTTTTCTTTTGCAATATTTACTGTTGATCAAAAATGCTGCCTTTTTTTGCAAATGAATGGACATTAAGGTATCCAACAACGTTCGGAACCGTGATTTTAAAAAAGCGCATAAATGGATAATTTTCATGATATTTAGTGTCACTTTCCCCTGATACACCACGTACACACGCTTATGTGAAAAATGGTAGCACTGGAGAGCAAATCTTGTAACTTTTAATTAGCAGTCAAGGGTTAAGTGAGAATATATTTTGTGAAGTGCTAGTTCTGCATCAAAAACTATTTAATGAAAAGAAAAAGTACTAAACTGTGAAATAATTTAGCCTTTTGAAACCAGGTGTTATTTAAGTTAGACTAAAGCAATTATTGCTTCAGAATTTCTGGCATCTAATTGACACATACATATGGAGGAAGATATTCTGAGACTATGTAGTTATATTTTTGTATTTTATAACTGTACTCTCTACTAAAATAAAGATTTTTTGTTTTTGTTTTTTGTTTCAACATACACGTCACAAACACATTTGCTTATAAGAAACTGAACGAAACGGTTTTAGCAAGAAGATAAATTAATTTAAAGAGTTATAATTCATTTTAAAGTAAAACTACTGAATTTAAGGGAATTATAAAAAAAGGTTATATAGTAAAGATAAAGGCGCTATTCAAAATAATATAGGGTGTCCCTGCTTAAAATATCCAAAATTTATGGTTTATTATTGCAGAACTACCCATTAGAATGTAATAAACTCTTCATTCGTGAATTGGAAACCCCTCTCAGAATTTCTGGCTCTAGTCCTAATGGTCGCACGTGCGTGCATTATTCAGCAATTGCAGACGATAAACTTGTACCACTGACTTCATTAGTAAAGATGTAGACGCCACAACAAAAGGTGCAGTGGGTACTTTGGTTAATGGGATTTAAATCAGTCACGCTTGTACAGCAACGTGTTCGAATAGAAGTAAATGTCAATCCTCCGACATCAAGTAGTGCACAGAAAAGATCGTACTACGGAAAGACGTATATATACGTCCAGAAAATTAATGCTTTGGCTTAGCGAGACGTTTATATACACCGGTGGCACTTAAAAGGCTAAAGCTGTATTGTAGCTTTAGTGTCAAACTATAGTATTATTAAATTCACAATACTTTGTTATTGTATGGGGGGGATGCAATGAAACTTATGATTGAATATTGGGTGGCGAATATTGAAAGTTTGAGAAGCACAGTTTTAGTTTCATTTTAGGAAAAGTAAATACAGTGAATGCTGTGTGCAAAGCATTATCTGTGTCAAATGAATGATAAGAAATTACTTACCTCTTGTTTTATCAACCATTACTTCAGAACAGAGTAAATCAAGAGCTTATTATAATTTACGCTTACTAATTACTAATTTAATAGAATTCTTAAAAAGTTCCTCGGTATAAATATCAAAATAATATATTTATTACATGTTTCATAAAAGTCCATTTATTTAATTTAATAAAAGAATAAAGAAAAATAAAGAAATTAATTAATTAATTATCGTCCGACAAACTAATTACGATCTTAAAAATAAAGACGGTATATCATGAAAATTTCAAAAAATGGGGAGGGTGGAAGAAAAAATAGTAAATTACGGGCATTTTAATTAGCATTGGAAATAAATTTCTTTTCAATTGTCTCGTGTACACACACAAAGAAGCATTACTACCGATTAAAATTTCATTATTATCGCCTGAAGGATTAAAGTGGAACTTTAAGATGATCCGACAAAAATAATCATATTTAAATGAAAGGCTTGTTTCTTCTTTGAAAGAATTATGGGCTAAGGCGATTATGGCATATCCATTATATTTTAATTTTCTTTACAGCTTAAAAAAGGGAATTAGTGACTGAATATAATGCATCCGGTTGCTATTTTGTTTGAACAAAAGGAAATTAAATTTAGAAAACCTTAAGTGTTCTGAGTTAGACATTAAAGTTATGTCTAAATATATAAAAAAATCAGAAAATATTTTTTTAAGTAAATAATTAAAAGAAATATATAGTTTCAAAGAAATATCTTATGTCCTTCAGTTAACTATATTGAAAACTACTAAATAATATGTTATTGATTGAATAATCTGTAATTATATTTAACTATTAAGAAAACAAGATGATCATGTAACCTTTTAAGAAGAATTTGATATTTTAAGATTTAGTACAATTAGATTCTATTGCCATTGTTATGGAGAATTTTAAAATACAATAACTTTCATTAAGATTTTCACAAAAAATATTAATATTTATTATAAAGTATGCACAGGATGTGGAAAATTAATATAAATTTACTATTAAAATTAATTTAGTCCAAAAGTATAAAAAATACATTGTAACACTAAATTACATTTAATTTATTTAAAATATTTCTCTTTAAACATATTCTTGCATACATTTATAATGACCCATTCAACTTGTTAGAAACCATCGAGTACATATATATCATTTTCTTTTATTTTAAATTAAGATAAATGGAGAAAATAACAACCTCTTTATTTTAAAATAGGTTATAATAAAAATAATAACAGTGACAAAAGGACCTTGTAATGTTTTCTTAAGGATTTTAATTCATTTCAAACTAATAATTTTCGACGTAAATGTGTCAAATCTTTAAAGAAACATCAATTTTGCTTTTTAGCAAACATTAATTATTTCTGAACACAGCAAAGATCATAAATTCAAACGCGAAACAATTTATTAAAGAGTTATATCAAATAATACCAAATTCATTTTTTATTAGATTTGTTTTAGTTGAGTTATAACATGTTAAAATAATTTTTGCTGAGACTATGAAACATTAGCTCTAATTACGATACCTACTAATATGCTTGCATCTAGTTCTTTTAAAGCTACGGACTTAGAGCAGAGATTATTAAGACTTCCACATCAAAACCAAATACTTCGCATAGTTTACGTTTTTAGCGTGGAATATGTACACGTTCACTTCTTCGAAGCAAAAATTAAAGAAATGTTCGGATGAGAGCTTCTTAATTAAGTTGATGAAGGTATTTCACCGTACCAAGTCTAACAATGGATTCAGAACCCAAAAGAAAAATTAAATAAATGATGTTTAATATTATGGAAGGAATTTGATACTGTCGTAATAAATATACGAAAAAAAATGCAATAAAAATTTTTTTACTGAATGTTTTTATTATAGTTTTGTTATATATATATGTGTAAATTTGTTGCAACTACCAATATGTTATAGCGATTTATATTGCATTGTACAACATCCGATTTGTTTTTACATTTCTTATAACAATCTTAGAAGCATGATACAGCAATGTAAGAAAAAATTGAAAAAAAAAATATCTTATAGCTTAATAGCGTGATAAATACCGTAAATATTTCATTTTATTTAATGATTCTTATGAGTTGGGATTAGAGAACTTATTACTTGGAAAATTATTTTATAAGGCGAAGGTTCTAAGTCATCTAAATATTTCTAAGAGAGTTGAATAAAATTCTACAAAAATTAAGTAAATAGACAAAAACAAGTTTTAAAAATTGTGAGCCACCAATAGTTTTACTGTAAAATTAATCATACTATCTAGATTTCATTCAGTACTAAAATATGTATTAAGTAAGTACAGAAGAAATTATTATTAATTTTTAATGTTGGTCTGGAGAAGAATTCCAAAACAAACTTAGGGATAAAGTAAACTTCTCTTCATTAAGTTTTTATTTTGAAATCTTTTTCGCATCAGCTGACATAAGAGGCTTACAAAAATTATATATCGAGTATAATCAATTTATTTATCGGGAAAACATTGAGTATTGACCTATTTAAAGCAATTTTTAAATTTAAAACACAATGCCATTTAAAATGCCGTAAATATTAAAGTTTTATTCCGTAACAGTTCACAATAGTACTAAATAAATAGTGTTTAAAAATTCAAGTGGAATAGCACTTAAATTGAAAATACATTAATATTAATTTTTAAAAAAGTATGGAATCCCAGCAATGTACGTATAATTGGCAAAAATATGCACAGTTAATAATTTTACTATGACTTTAACTGACGTTATTTTACCTTAAGTATCGAAACTATTTTTTCAAAATTAACTTTTTGAATGAAAGGGAAAGCAATGAAATATTAAATCTGTATTCGTATAATAGTACGAAATTTATACCTAAAACAATTTTTTATTGTCTCAAAATACAGCAGTTTATTTTAAATACATTTATGTAATTATGTGACACATACCAAAGCCGTAAACTTTCAAAATACTTTTATACTTTTTTATACTTTTTTAATACTTTTACTTTTTATACTTTTACTTCAATTTATTTAAAAGATTCATGAAGATTGTTTTCTTAAAAAAATTCAATGAACTTTAAAATTTAATACTCTTGAATTTTCTTCTGTTTCAATAAGAAAGAAAATATTTTTATTGCATTTGATTAAGATGTTTTCACCGAAAACATCATTATGTTTTTAATTAAGTATGTGGCGCGTTCTATCGGCGGAAGTTTAACTAAAAATCTTGGGGAAACAGTTCTTTAACTATGATTTTCATTTAAAAATCGCTTTCTGTACCGATGATGTTATGCCAATGTAAATGCTATTTAAACACTGACATTGGGGTGTATAGTGTTAATCTTGAAATCTCGGGAATAGTAGAAAACAGGGGCGCACACAAGGGGGTATCCTAGGTGTCAGACCCCTCCAAATATCCCTTAATTTTTTTATCGATTAGTTATTAATATGTATGTATTACGTAAAATTTAATTATTTGTTATTAATAATTAATTTCCTTAATTAATGTTAATTATTTATCAAAAATCGACAAAATCAAAAGAATATTTTGGGCAGCGTATTGGAGCATGTTACCAAAATGGTGGACTTTGAACCTGGACACGCCCTTGAAAAGTTTTTGTGTGCGCTACTGGTAGAAAGTGAATTGCGACTGTGAAGTCATGCGGGTTGAAGTTAATGCTCATCTTAGCATCTACCCGGAATTGTGAAAGAAAATAGAAGTGAACTTGTACCAAGCTGGCGTTGTTCGAGAAGGAGTTGTATAAGGAATTACGGTCACAGATAAGTCTTTTTAAATTATCTCATAAGTTTGATGAAGAGTTTGGATTTAATATTGCTCCCAAGGTTAAAGAGTAAACTTAAGTGTTCATAAAGTGTTCTTCAATAAAACTAACTAAGTTTTTAAAATCATGTCTGCTTCTTCTCCGAACCCTCTTACACTTGTAACTTCTGGTTGTGACATGAATTTTCAATATTCTTAATAATTTTACCATTAGAAATTTATTTTGCCAACTTAAGACTTTTAGCATCGATTTTAAATATATGTAGTAAGAAGGAAAACAAAAAAATAAATAAAAAAAAACAACAGTGTGTGTGTACTTATGCACGCACGTAAGAAAAAATACTTCTTTGGCGTAACAAGATTAAAATCTTTCTAAAAATCTTTAACAGGGCAAGCTGGGCCAAGGAAGAAAGGCAGTCTCGAGCAGAGTTGAACGATACTAACCTTAAGTCAATAGGACCAGCCAAACCTGAGATAATCATGATTTAAATAAATTTAGACATCCCCGCACAGGGACAATAGGACCAATAACATGGGGGGTATCAGGCTGTATCTGGAGATGAAGTGAACCGAATGGGACACCTAAGACCTCATATTGAATTTCTTGAGGGGAAGAATCGTTCCTGAGAAAATTAAGACATCCGCCTGAAGAGCTCCCGAGTTATGGTCATTTTAAAATAATTAAAACATTTAAAACAATTAAATAAAATAGAATCAGGGCACCCAGCAACTCGAAACTGGGACTGGTTGTGAGCAAACACAAGGGAAATCCATTAGAACTGGTCCGGAGTCTGTAGTTGCAAATGGGGCGGCGCTAGCTCGGGAAAGGAAAATGAAACTAACTCCCCCTGGGGGGAATAACTGTGACGTAAATGGTCTCGTACATCCCAACGATACACATAGTAGTAGGTGATCCCAAAGTTTCATCCTTCTATCTCTGTAATATCGTTACATTATCAAAAGATCGAACCCCATAGGAATAACATGGAGATTCTAATTTTAGTGATGACGCCCCTTCACGCCCACTATCTACACATGAATTATAGCAGATAAAACAGCTCAACGAGGAGAACCAATGGTCCGAGTTTCATTAACGAATCTCAAAAATCTTTGAAACTATGAGGGATTTAAAAAAATAGAGCATTCGACGGCAGATCGAGATGTACCCGGTTCAAACCCGGGTGCTCCCTTCTTCAGGGAAGTGAGGAGAAATATTTTTTTGAGGAATTCGAAGGTGGGAATGATCTGTCCCTTTCTGTATATTTCTAGACAAAGCATTTTGTGGTATCCGTTCCTAAGGAACGCAAAGCTAAGGTTCGCTGACGCGGGTGTTGGCTCAGTGGTAAGACATTCGGCTGCTGACTGAGAGGTCTCCGGTTCAAACCCGGGTGCCCCCTTCTTCAGAGAAGTGAAGAGATATATTTTCCTGGAAATTTTGAAGGAGGGAATGATCTGTCCCGTTCTGTATATTTCTAGACAAAGCGTTTTCTCATCCGTGAGGGTGTGCGTCACATCCGTGACGGTGTGCGCAAGCATAGTAAAATTTACCCTCATTCTATTTATTTATCTAATGTCCCAAAAGAAGTATAACTTCAAAAAGAAAATAAATAACAAGTGTGTGTGTGTGTGTGTATAATATATATATATATATACTTGAATTTTTATGAAGATTAAAGCTTTTTCTATACTTATAGCATAAGTTATCATCTAATTGAAAATATATTCATTTGACAACTATATGTCAGCATCTGCTTCGTTAACTATTCATATTTGTTCTTTATTGCAGCAATTATAACAAATGTATGAAACGATATTTGGTTAGAAAAAAATATTGCTATTTTCTTTTGAATATTACAGATATATTTCATTAATAAAACAAATTGATAAAATACTGGACAATCTGCCTGTTATCATTTATTTCGAAAAATATTTATTTGACAAACATTGTCTATATATAAAAAAACCTTTGTTTTATTTATCTTCTCTATTTCATTCAATTTTTCTGCTTCCTGCTTTATCGTCAAAGCTACAGAATTTTTGTCAAACAGTTTATTCTAAAAAGATTTATCATGCTGTATTTATCTTAATGTGTTAAAAGAATCTCATATTTTTTAATACCTCTCCCCCACAAAAAAGAGTAATCAAGCCAGATCTTGTTTTAACAGTAATTGATTCCTTTTTCTTTTTTTAATTATTTGTCTTGATGTAAGGGAAAAAATGCTTATTTTTTTATTGCAATGTGAGGAAAAAAAGACTGTCCCCTTTTTCTAGAAATGTATGATACGATCCTGCTTTATTTTCCAATGTTTTAATATTGGGATAAATTATACTAAGATCCAATGCTTCGATAATTGCACTTAGAATAATGGTTTCATTACACTCAGTAATTGCAAAAGTTTTTATAATTGAGATTTTTTCACAACACTTTTTTTCTTGGTGTGATTAGATGTGCTTGAAGAAAATGAATAAATTTATTACATGCTTAAAAGTTAGTTTGTTAATTCTAATTTCAACAATTAATCATTTATATTTTCTTAATTATGCAAGTAATACTTCATAACTTAAGATAATGAGTACTGAAAAACTTGAGAAATCCATGGCTGAATGAAAAATTCTTAAATGTGATTATCATCTATGCTAGTAAAAGCATCTTGCCAGAGACATGTTTTTTATTAATTCAAATTATAGATATTATGTTCTCTACATATTATGAAGTAGTATTTGAATGAGTATTATGTTTTTAATAATCCTTTTTAAGAGGACATAGTACAATTCAATTGACCAAAATCGGTCAAAAAATCAAATTTTTTACCCTAAATTATTTTTTATACAATTTTCTATAACCTCACAAAATTTGAAAGTTTTAAACTTAAAAAGAACAGAATTATGATAATATTTGGGTTCATTTTTATTCACATCCCTATATGGCAAATCAAATTTTTAAACTTACTTTTCTCAGAAAGATAAAATAACTAGTTTTTCTTCACTTAAAATGCTACGATTTTTTTTCTATTGTGCCTAATGCTTTGATTTTTTTCCTCGTTGCCAAAAGTAAATGTAACCAAAATTGGTATGCATTTTTGAATCAAAGCAATACTTATTTTTTTAAAAATAATTGAACTCAGAATTTATACATTTCTTAAGGAATTTTCAGTAAGCATTTATAAAAAGAGGTATTGTACAAATACCACTCATGTTATCGCAAAACCCATACCTACTTTATTTACAAAACGTTTGACGTACTTAGAAATCAAATTTCATGCGCGTACATACATTTTTGTAGGAGGAGTAGCATTTTAAAATCACTTCACAAATTTTAAGTTTTTTCCTAAAAACATTACATGGCTTTTTATGAAATTTTGAGCACAAAATCTGTTTTACATAGTACACGCACACAGGAGACAACCAAAAAATTTTAAAAATCATTAAATTAAAAATTTTTGCGTAAATCGTACCATGTCCCCTTAAATGAAAAATGGTACAAAGAAAACAGCCAAAAAAATTAACAGCTCTTTGATTAATCGAAACTTTTTTAAATATCCGACTACCCTAAAATCATGATTTTTTCAAAAATTGACAAAATGTTTTAATGATTGTATTTAATAGACTATCTCATTAGATTAATAAAAATACCAAGCTTTTTATTTTCCATTCACTAGAACAAAAACTACAAGTGTTTTAATAAAAGAAGATTAGTTTTAATAATTAGTTTTAATAAAAATGCTTTTTATTTGGAATTTTTTTTTTCGAAAAACTCAAACGGGGACAGTGATTGCTAAAGAAATTTTTGAAATAATTTGCTGAAATTTTTTGTGAATGTTTTGCATAACAGTAGAAGTGTTTTGACCTTCAGATTTATCAATCACTATTTTATTTCAAAATTTACAGTCCTTTATGTGAATATAATCAATGTTTTTTTAAGCAATTTCATACAGTCACTGAGATAGAGTGCTCTAGTTTTTGTAAAAATTAAAATATCTATTATCCTGACGGTCATTTGAAACATAAATAACAAAGTAAGGCATTAAATTTGAAAAATTGAGAATTTGTTCAAAAAATTTTTATACAGAGTGGACCCCGTTTATGTAAATTTTGTACAGTTTCACCAGTTTTTTCCCCTTTTAATAATAATAAATTCTTTTTCTGTTTTCAATTTTACGATTTTTTCCATAAAATATGCTAAATAAATCTAAAAATCACAAAAAAAATCTCCATATTTCCCTTTTTTAAAAAAAAGTTGTCGCAAGTAGTCGGATACCTTAAATGAATTTTCAGCATGAGCTTAAATTTGGGAAAAAGCACAAAATACTTTAACTTATCAAGTAATTTAGTCAACTCAACTACATGACAATAGCAATAATTTCCTTTAAACGAAAATTTGGTCCTCTTTCTAGTTTTGTGACGATTTTTATTGTTTACTGAGTCATAAAATATATCTTGCTAAAATTATTTCCTGATTTTTAGACTGATCGATAGTTAACATCAAATTACGAATCAACACGAGGGCTATTGGCAACTGACACTTAATTTAGTCTGTCATCACTCTGTCTTCCACACTATGCCCTAAAATACACCAATTTATTGACTTGAAAGGACAACACCAGCCACTAGCTCGAGAATATCACCAGGAAAGTTTTACTTACGAACAATTTTATTTAGTCTTAAATATTTCCGAAAATACTATAAATTAATCCAAAAAAATTCAAAATATGATAAATTTCTATGTAATAATTTGAATATTTAAGGTATCCGATTACGTCCGGAACTGTGATTTTAAAAAAGCGTATAAATGGATAATTTTCATGCTATTTAGTGTCACTTAAATTAGAATACATGTATAAAATTGTTTTAAGGACATTTTGACAAATAAAATTATTTAAATACACTATTTTGGCAAAAAATTAACTTATAATAACCTTTTTTTCAAAATGTTCTCCTTTTGAAAAAAATACTTGTATTATAATAATATTTTGCTTGTATATAGCTCAGAACTTTGTACAGAGGCTCAACTATGATTTTTGAAAAATTCACATTATTTTCAGAGTTACAACCATTTGAAATAATTATCGGCGTTTTCTTCTTAAAATTTCTCCCTTCTGTTGTCGTAAAACATGGATAAACCCACTTCTAAGTTATATATTTCAAAAATTCTGGTTGAGCCTCTATACAGAGGTCTGAGCTATGTACAGACAAAATATTATTATAATAAAAGCATTTTTTCACAAAAGGAGAATATTTTGAAAATGGATCATTTTATGTTCCTTTTTTGTCAAAATATTGTACTTAAATAATTTTTTATTGTAATAATATTCTTAAAACAATTTAATACATATCATCTAATCTAAGTAACACTTAATATCATAAAAATTATCCATTTATACACTTTTGCAAAATCACGGTTCCGAACGTTGTTGGATACCTTAATAGATCTTATCAGGACTGCGAATCGGAAATGAACCGAAAACCGAAAAAAGAAACCCCGATATTTTGGTCGGAACAAAATCCGGAAATGAACCGAAAAAAGAAACCCCGTTATTTTGGTCGGAACGAAAACTGGAACTGAATCGAAAAAAGTATCGGCTTATTTAGATTTGATATATCTTCAGTCATTTTGTTTCTGTAACCATCAATCGATATTTTCTAAATTAACGTTACTCATATAAGCATCACTGTTACATGTACATAACTCTCGATTTCCCCTTTTGAAGTACTTTTATATTTCGGTTTCACTCGAAACTACTTGTAGAAGGCAGATTTAACTCAGTTGAATGAACTAGAAGATTAAAGGTAAGGAAAAACATAAAAAAAAAAAATTATTCATTTGAAACTAAACCGAAACCGAAAACTGGAACTGAACTGCTATATTTTTTTGGTTAGGCCTGAACGAAAAAAAATAACGGTTTTTATAATAGAAAACAATGAAGATTCTTTTGCTGGAGTGTTTCTATATATTCAAATATCAAAAAAAAAAATAGATTTTTTTCTCTTTAAATAAACAGATCAACCCCTTTTGAATAACTGTGATTATCGATATCAAATCTGTTTTACAATAAATTTCTTAACTCAATATGTTTAATGGAAACTATAGATAGTAATTTATTTTAATTGAAAAGAATTCCTGTCCAATATAGATTTAGCTACCTACCAAGTATATAATATGCATGATGATCGAATAATACATCTTGAATAAACGCTATCAATTTGTGATTTATATTAATTAAATTTACATAAACCATCTCCAATGTGTAGTACTGACCCAGAAAACATAAATGTAGAACATACAGAATTAACCCTTTGCTAATTATAGCTTTACTTTCAGGGTTTTTTCACTTCTAAAATGCTTTTGTCTGGATTAATGTTGCACATAGAGCCTATTATGGACATATAAAATATAATTTCTAGTCAGGATTACTAATAATATTACAAATCTAACTTCAATAACGTTATCAATATTTTACCTTAAGAATAATTATCAATGTTACGTTAAAATTTATTGTCACATACATAAACAGAGGAAGCACAAGTTATGGAAAACTATCAAAATATAAAAGGGGTAGAGTTATAGTTTTCATTTTATTTCTAAGATATATTTTTTATGACCATTTCATTAATTTGTGTTAACGGATTTTCAAATCTCCAAGAAATATTTAAAAAATCATGTTTTTAGTTTTTCAAAAATTGGAGGAAAAATATTAATTTAGATCAACAATGATGCATACATGTATAATTCTTGATTTTTCAGTGTCACACACAGATTTGATAAACTATTTAGTATTTTACATGCAGTAGCACTTGCTATGATATTTTATAACAATTTTATCAGACATTTTTTTTTAAACAAACTGACAATATTGAACAAATTTCGAGCATACAATTATCGTAATTCTAAATTTTTAGTGGTGAATCCAGGAAACAGCAAATAAAAAATTCGAACAATTGCCGTAAAATCCTGCGTATAACGCGCACCCATACTTTCAAGCTGCAATTTTTAATTTTTAGTTTATATTCGCCGTATAATGTGCACCCCCTTTTATACAAAGAAACCTGAAATGTCTGCATGCAATACTCTTATGTTTTGAATTCATTTTTTCCAGATATTATTCCTAACTTCAGAAAAAAATAGTATATTTCTAGAAGTACAGCTCTTTAAGTTCACAAGGAATGCCATTTCACTTAAATAAACAGTATTTTTCGAAATACGTAGAAGTCTAATTTTTTTTCTATGCGCATCTTTCACTTATTTCTAAAGCTCTCATTTTTATATCCAGCGCATAACGCGCAAACGTAAATTTAAATCATATTTTTGGTGTTAAAAGTGCGCATTTACGCCGGATTTTACGATATTTTAAATATAAATATTTATGCATACAATTAGTACTATTCGAACTTATTGACCTTATAAAAATGTAATATATATCTTTTTCTTTTTTTTCTCCTTTAATAAATCTTTAAAATAAAAACAAAACAAAAAATAGAGAGATTTTCATTATCTGCTTTTAATTTTACTGCTTTTAAAGAGCAAAAAAAAAATCATTTTTGAAATATTTGTTATTGGAACAACAGTAGCTAAGATTTAAAAAAGGAACTGTTCAAAGGATTTCTGTCCTTCCGAATGGTTTTTCAAGCATATACGTTTTCAAAAGATATGTTTTTTCTATACATTAATTTCTCTGCCCACTTAAAACTGTCACACTTAAAAATTTCGAAGCACAATCATTTAAAGAAAACATAATCCATTATATACATTATATATATATATATATATGCTTTTGAAGTTTTTCTGACTAAAAATAACACAAAGAGATAATTAAGACAATAATTAATCACGGAAATATTTTTCGCTAAGAATGTGTCACACTTGTAAGTATAATTTCTCCGTTTTAGTGAAGGAAAAACACATTGAAATTTAAAACATCTTGTGAATTTAAAATAATGCACTTAAAAAAATAAAATTCTGATGCATTCAGTTACTGTAATTTTTTTTGTTGGTATTTCTGGAGATTTTAGAGAAACTTTCATTCTATTTAAAAGATTAAAGCATCTTGAATTTAAAAAAAAGAGAAGAATTTTTGTGTTTGAAAGGGTTCTTTGAGATTCTGATTTTCAAGTGTGACGAGTTAATTTCTTACTTTTGTTTTGAATGCATGACTAGAAAGGAAAATTATCGTTATTCAAAATATTTTTTGCATGTTTCTTCAATAAAAAAAAAAAATAATAATTACTCTTTCAATTGTTTGAAATGAAAGGATTTTGATATAAAAAAATTGCTTCACTTTTTAATCAAATTCTAAATTTTTTAGAGGATTTAAATCCTTTTGAAATTGATGAGTACCTCGTAAAGAGAACACAGAATATTTTATGAAGTATTTTGTGAGACAATGATAGAATAAGTACTACTGATATAAATTCTAAATGAATATAAGTTCAAGATAAAATACTTAACTCTAAATAAAAAAAAATAACAAGCCGAAGAAAACACTTCATCAAACCCGAAAAAGAGAATGAATAATCATAACATAGAACACATATGTCGCAAACACGCACGCACAATTTAATCTTTCAAAAATAGGGCTGTTGTTAGCCCTTTGTCGGACACACCTCTAGACGAAAAAGAATCAGACGCATTCGGTCTGAGAGGCCACAGCCATATTTTGACATTCCTCATTCCCTAAGCAAGTTTAATTCAAAACACTCAAAGGATCGGCTAAGGAAAGGTCTAAGGAAAGTAAACACACCAAAGTTGTACGAAAAAGAACCAGTTTAATGAATAAAATAAATATAAAAGTAAAACAACCAAAATTGCTAAACTGACTAAAAATGAAAATGAAAATTGGAATAACAAAGTATCATAAAAGTAAGTTAAATTTATATAACAAATCTAAAATTGAAGTTCTTAAATGGAATTTTAATTCCAAAATTTTCAAACTATCGGAGAAAAATAATAATAATAATTTCAGAATTTGGGGTCAATTGTTATTCAAAAATCAAAATTCAAAAACATGTTTTTCGTCACTATTTGAATCTCTCTCACTCTCTTTTGATACATATGAGTAGCACAAATAAATACTGAATGTATGTATAAGCCGTTACTTGCCCAATTCGCTGAGTATTTCTTATTATAATCAAGCTTTTGACTGGATTGAGAAATATTTCTATAGCCTTCATCTTTTGATTTAAAAAGATAGAATTTCTAAAATAAAAATGTGCTTATGATTCCCACCTTCCTCCCCACCCTCCAAATACGATTTCCCAAACTCCAATTTTAACGAATCTCGGCTGAGCACAAATAACATGCTTGTCAAATTATAAGTATGAAAGTCCAATTGTGTGTTCAAAAACAAAATATTTTTTTTTATCTATAACACCCCCGTAACCCTTCTTGGTTGACTATTTCCAGAAAATTCGTTCCTAGTCAATATTTACACAATAAAAAACATGTTTGCCTCGTCATCTATTTTGCGGATGTGATAGTTAAAAAATAGAAAATTTTTGCCTTCAACGCACCCCTTGGAAATCTCTGTGAGTCCATTTATTCAGATCTCGTTCTTAGCAATCTTTAAATAAAAACATTCTTAACGAATTTTAAACCAGCATGTGTTTTTGTTTGACATAATGCCTCCGCAAGTATTCGATATTCTTGCAAACATCAGAGCATCTCTACTTAAAAAAATGAACATACCTGCCAAATTTCAAATTTGTAGCTCTAACAATTCCGGAGATCTCGTGGTGAATGAGTGTTGTTCATGTTTTCTTTTTCCTGAAATCGTTATAACTACTAGAACATAAATAAATAAGGAAATAATAAAGGAAAACAAAATTCAAGGAACACAAGATCGATGTGTAAATAAACATGTATTAATGTTAAATTGACTCTTGAAAGTGCTAAATGGAATGAAAGAAGAAAATACCCTGTTAAAATAATTTCTGTGACGAGGAATCTATTCTAGAACTACAGAAATAAATTTTAAAAATGTGTTAAAATCCTTTGAAAGATATATGAATAATAGATTCTTAAGGAAGCGTTTATTAAATAGAATATAATAATTTTGCTTGGGAAATGAGGCATATTTAACTTTATGCGAAGAATAATTAACTGAATAACTTTATACATGCATTGAAACCTTAAAATACATTTAATTTTCAAAATTAAAAGCTTTCAAAATAGCTGATATAATTATAAACCTTTGAGTGTTATATATATTTTTCTGAAGCCCAGTGGTCGAATATTAGCGTATCGGGCTGGTACCACTGGACGGGCAAGGTCAACTCAGCCTTTCATCCCTTCAATGAGTCGATACTTGAGTAAGTACTAAAAATGAGCACAAAACAGCGCTTGAGAACTAAACACTGGATGCATCGCGTCGGACTGACCACCTGACCGGAACATATGCTAATGCACCTCAGCGTACAAGTTCACGAAAACTGAGAGGGGTACAGTAGGCCTATGCCCTCATGGACTGTTACGCCACTGAGTACAGTTTGCTAAAAATTTATTTATTAATTTATGTTTCAATCTGCTTTATTAAATTATAAATGCAAGAAAAATTAGCAAAGGAATGAGAATGTATGACCATAAAGAAATGATGCTAGCGATATTTTAATGCAATAATTTATACTTTAAAATCAACTTGCACAAATGTTTGAAAAATTAATGCATATTTATCAAATACACATAAGATTTATTAGAAATTCAATGAAGTAATATAGAAAAATACATGTGGAAAAAAATATATGAGTAAAATTTAAGAAACAACAGTAAAACAGGAAGGGATAATCCAAGGGATATTTCATGGTATTTTAAATCATTCAGTACCATCACTCATAAACGCCAACCATCTTTAATTCCAAGATAAATAGGGCCTATTATAACTACTCATCTTCACTGAAATATTAAAAACACATTTCAGGAGCGTCGGTTACTTTAAGTTTATTTATTACTAATTCATACTCACCCCTCAATGTGGAAAGTAAAATACATTTTTAAAGTACCGCTTAACCTAAAATCGCAAAAATAAATCAGCCACGGAAAGATAGGCTCTTATCTTTAATCTGTCTTTTAAAAATATTAATAAATCTCTAGTTTAAAAGTTCATTATTATTAATGGGGCAGTTAAGCTGAACAGGATAAGGCTGGAAATGGGTAACTTTGAAAATCAGTTGCTTAATGAAGGGAGTAGTTAACATAAGCATCAAGAAAACACAGAAGAAATTAACGATCTTCTCTTGTGAACTTCTCACGATTTAAACTATACAAGACAGTGAAGCCGCGTAAAAGTCAATATATAAGTGTAAAAATTTTTAGGGGGATCTTTGCTATACATATTTTAAAAATACACTCATGCAAAAAAACTAGGAAAATCAGTTAATGATACTGTACAAAAATAAATTCTGATTTATCAGATAAAATGTATTATTAGTCAGATGCAAAACACACACATGCGTACATGGATATCATAACGAATAACCAAATAAAAAATAAAGATTGTAGATAAGTATCGAACTTTAAAAAAAAAAATCTTGAGATCAGAATTTCAATCGAATTTAAAATATATTTAAAGTGAGCATTCCGTTCATTTGAATGAAGCGTTACTAAAAGGAAAAAAATGATTATTTTTACATAAAAAATTCTAAAATAATTAAACCTATATTTAAAAGTTCAATATATATATATATAAGTGTGTGTACGCACACACTATAGAACTAATCATTCTTAGAAAAATTCCTTTTAATTTCTGTAAGAAACTTTTTAATTTGTAATGTTCCTGACTTTCAGAACTCACACGTAATATTTAACGAGCTTACCAGCATAACACGATAATCGTAACCGAGACCCTCTAGAAAATCTTTGTCTCTTTTGTGTTCGTCACTATTTAAAGCGCATATGCCTTATTTGTTCCATTTCCATATTTCTATGTGTTCAATGTTCAATAATGCAGATTACCATTGAGCAAGAATACTTCATCAATACCATCAGTGCAACATCAACAAATAAAATAAGGATCTTCGTTTAAGAAATTTCTTACATTTACCTCGTTTATATATATATATGTGTAAGTGTCTGTGGTCTGGAAAGTTTAACTTAAAAATTAAGTGAATAATAAATAAAAAAGAGCAAACTCTTTACTACCACATAGATATTTGAGGGTGAATATGATTAGTTAAAAGCAAGTTGAGTTCTGACGTAGACAGAGCATAATCTAGAGGAGAGACTGGTGACTCCTTGTTGTAATGTTGTCTTTTGTTCCATTCGATTAGGCGCCAAAAGACTGTCATATGCTGGAATAAGTATGTTTGAAGAATAATCAAGCACATATATTTTAATGATGAAGTCTTCCTTCATTTACCAGCAGGCCAAAACCCATATATATATATATATATATATATATATATATATATATATATAAGAAAGAAATTGGAGTTCAAGAGACACAAAAAATGTAGATACAAAGCGAGTCTTTGGACTAAACTGGAAACCTATTATAATTTCTAGAGCTGTGTGTCGCTGTTTAGGCCTCCGAAGATCTCAAACTTATGCTGCATTGTCATAATATACTTTGACTATTGCTGTAGAAAGACTTATTTGTAAAAATTTGATTCGGTGTATCAGTTTGCGTTTAGTGCCCTATCAAATTTAGAAAATCACTGTCAGCACTTTTTTTCTTATGATCGAAAAGTTAAAAATGCGCCTAAAGCAAGAAGAAAAATATTTGATATGTAGTGAGAAGATGTATTGATAAAACACAGATATATATGGCTTTGAAAAATTTTATCCTGGCGACATTGATGTTGAAGATGTATCACGTTGTTGAAGACTGGTTGATACTGATGAAGTAAAAAAAAAGGTTTTGATTGACGAAATAGATTGAAATCATATATAACTTATTTTTCACAATACATAAATGTAATTACATTTCTTATATAATAAGAATGTTATATTTTAGTAAGAGATACTCTTACTATATAAGAAAAACATTTGAAGTATTACCAAATATTCCTTGTGAGAGTTTTCTCGACTAAGGAAATATTTTATTAAGATAATATTTGTCTGTAACGTTATAAACGTCATATTTACTAAAATTATCTTTTTTTGAAAAAATGATCGCTTATTGACGTAAAGGTTCCACTGACTTGTTCTTGGAAAGTTAACGTATGATGTAACATGAAAATCCTTTAAAAAGACACCAGTCAATTAAAGTATGAAATTTTTATAAAACATTTTGGGAAATTTTTATGAAAAATTTATATAATATACGGTATTTCCCCATCATGAAAATAATTTAATTGAAAATGCATTTAATAAGGGATATATTTAAGCTCTTTGATGAAAATGAAACATTATATTGTACTGAACCATGCGCAAGCAAGTAAGATCTATCACTATAAAAACTGAAATTTTTGTAAGAGCTATTCTCGCTCAAATTTTTCTGTCATAAAACTTGCATAATAATTCAAATTTATTTTTCTTGTTAAATTTGTGCAACCAAAGAATATTGTGATAATTTAATATTTCGCATTTCCTTCGCTGCAGTTAATCAGAATTTGATAGGAAGCTATTCTTAATTAATCATTTTACTTTGAAATATTTAAAGAATGCGTACAAAGTGATGATTGATTCCGAAACTTGTTTGTAGAATTTTTTTTACTTTTAGTTAATGTTTTAGGAATACTGTAATATCAGAATTTTCGTATTCCATTATTTTTTACAAGTTTGTGATTAAATATTTCATTTATCTTTCAATAAAACACTTTTTACCCTCTTACTTGTCTCTTTCAACTTCCTCAATCGTTAATTATCTTGCTATTATGATTTCTGATTTTGTATAAGAATTCTTCCGAAGTTTTTTCCACAGAATATTTATCCATAATTGTGCATCGATTTCACAGAAACGTCTGATGTTTTTATCTTTATAAGAAAAAAAATCAAAATTGCTGCTTAAACACTTTTAAATAATTTCTGTTTTCATTCTTTTCGTCAATATTTCTTTTTGTGATGTGTGCATGTTCCTGAATTAAAAATTTGCACAATATTAAAAAAATTCCCTTGCAAAAAAGAACTTCTGAAAGGATTGAAAAGGATTATAAGAAAAAATTATTTTTTATCGCATAAACCAACAATCGATTTCTAATTGTCTTCGTAGTTTTTTAATATCAGCTACTGTAGTTTCTTGTATTTCGATAATTATATTTTTAGGAATACTGAAATTTGTATAACATTCATCGACCTTCACTGTTTTTATTCTTATAATTTCTCGAGAAATTTTTGATAATAATAATTGTTTAAAAAAAATCTCTATATATAAGCTGTATTGTCCTTAATTTCAACTCTTATAAAAAGTACATCTTTTTGTTGAGTGGTTTATATTTCAAATATAGAATTTCCAATTTTATTATTTTTCTTTCCGTGATGAATTATTTACTTTTAATATATTTTTCTTCGAGTAAAGCATTTATTTATTTTTTTAAAAAAAATATCTAGTTGTTTTTTTGTTGTTTCTTGCTTTAAACATCTCGAAATTATATTATTCTTTAATTGCGAGCATACTTTTTTCAAACATATATATTTTTTTTATTCCTGAAGAAAAGAATATAACCATGGCAGCAAACCCATACCATAAAAAACTTTGATAATTTGGTTTCAAAGAAAACATATAATATTGCTGCAGCTATAAACAACTTTTCAAACTTAATTTTTACAGTTAAATGAATTTTCGCAGAAAACATATATCCTAGGGTTTAGTAGAGATACAAATTTAATTTTATGAAGACAAATTCTCCCGGCTTTTTATATAATAACTATGACTGTTTACAGCTGAGATACAGAAAATCTATATCATGCAGTCTTCCCAATGGTTGCTCCTAATGTATCATTCATATGCAAGTTAGGTGCTGGTACTTACTTTTTGTGTCTTGTATTAGCAGAAGAAGCATCTTGACTAGCCTTGTTGAAGTACTTGCAGTACATTGCTATTGCTGCACTATGTGATACCAATAAGAGATACGCGAACAACGTACATATTGTCTATAGGAGCTCAATAGATGATTAGGTGGCCAGAGATCGCTATTTTTTTTACGCGTGATCGATAACTATAAGATAATAAACAGTCTGACCCCGATTTAATGAATCCATAAGGAACAAACATTATGTTGACTAAATCGGGGTTATTCGTTACATAGGGGTTTAAACAAAACACAAATTTTTTGCACCTACCATTGAAAATTGTACAAGCAACTATACACACAAAAAAAGTGTGTGTGTACTTATGTGCGTGTAAGAAGTTATACTTCTAAAAAATCTAGATTAAAATCTTTCTAAAAATCTTTAGCAGGGCAAGCTGGGCCAAGGACGAAAGGTGGTCACAAGCAGAGTTGAACGATACTAACCTTCAGTCAATCGGACCAGCCAAACCTGCGATAATCACGATTTAAATAAATTTAAACACCCCCGCACAGGGACAATAGGACCAATAATATGGGGAGGGGGTCGAATGCGGGAATGATCTGTCCCGTTCTGCATATTTATATACAAAGCATTTTCGCATCCGTTCCTACGGAACGCAAAGCAAAGGTTCGCTGACATGGGGGTATAGTTCAGTGGTACATCATTCGACTGCAGATCGAGAGGTCCCGGTTCAAACCGGGTGCTCCCTTCTTCAGAGAAGTGAAGTATTTTTTTGAGAATTCGAAGGCGGGGATGATCTGTCCCGTTCTGTATATTTCTAGACAAAGATTTTCGTATCCGTTCCTAGGAACACAAAGCAAAGGTCTCACCTGACGCGGGGGTATTCCAGTGGTACAGCATTCGGCTGCAAATCGAGAGGTCTCCGCCCAAATATAATTCTCCTTCTTCATGTTGAAGTGAAGGGAAAATATTTTCTGAGAATTTGCAAGGTAGTGAAATGATTTTCAACGTTCTGATATTTCTAGACAAAAGATTTTCGCATCCGTGACGGAGTGAGTCACATCTGTGATGGTTTTGCGTCACATCCGTGACGGTGTGCGCGCGCATTGTAAAAATTTAGCATCATCATATTTTTCTAACACCCGAAAAGAGAGAAGTACAACTTCAAAAATCCATAAGATATCCAAATCATCATTCCAAAAAATATCCATAGTTGGAAAAATTCTAAATATGGAAAACCAAAAATGCTATTACTGAATTATTACGCACCAGTTAATTGACATTTTTAAAATATTGTTTAACAGATGTTTGAAAATCTATATCATTCTGAACTCGAAAAAGAATTTTTTTTGTTTTCGAATTTATTCAGAAATGATGCATCATTTACATTAAGCTGCTTAAAAATGTTTTTACAGTTTCTACCAACAATGTAAAACATTAGAAAATGTAACAGTTTGAAAGGAGGTTCATTATCAATTTCTGTATTAGAATCACTACTCATTTGCTTCGACATATCAACAATTTTCTTAACTTCAGTTACGTAGGTAAGCATCTCGTCATCAAATGTATCATAATCGTTGAAATCTTAAAATGTCGCCGCGTTGTGGATTGAGATGAGATAAGAAAGGAATTTCCTGTCCTACTCAAGACTGACACGATATGTTACACTCCTGACTCCTCTACACCTGTAGAAATGTCTAATAACGATCTTCATCCTTACCCGTTGAAATTTGCTGCTTCCAATAAAAAGTCTTTTTTCTGTTCCGTATAAAAAGGATGTTGTCATTTAAAAGAAAAAAAATCCTATTATTTCTAATACGATCTAATAAAAAAAATATGTGTTAAAACAATTACATAATTCGGGGTTAATAATTCGTTAAATAGGGGTCTTTTTGCTTTCATTTTAATCTGGGAAAGAGAAAATTCTTTAAATAGGGGGTCATTAAATCGGGGTCTGACTGTAGATGAATCTGAACCCCCAATAGCCAATGGTACCAGGTAAGAGTTAAATATGACGTGAGATATTGCACTTTGATAATTTTTTTCTAATGTGATTTTAGGCCGAATCAATAAAAACACTGAAATGACAGCTAAAAAATTGTCATGTCACCCATAGAAGTAAGCATCTCATCTGAACCACTGTAATAGCTATTATAAAAAAAATAAATGCTTTATTTTTAAAGGAAAAATACATTACAAATAAATAGTTCTTCACGAAAAAAAATAATAAAATTGGAAATTCTGTTTAAAAGATATAACACTCAACACACAAGAAGGTGTACATTTTAGGAGAGTTGAGATTAAAAAAACAATACAAATTGCATATTTTTTGTACCAATTAAAAAAATTAATCAAAGTAAAATTTCGCTAAAAATTATAAAAACACAATCAGTAAAGATCAATGAATGTTGCACAAATTTCAATATTCCTAAAAATATAATTATCGAAATATTAGAAACTACAAAAAAAATATCGATATTAAAACTATTAAATCAATTAATAAGAGACTGTTAAACAATAATAACCCTTTGAACACTTTTTTCTTTTTTGCATGCATATTCTTCATGTGGAGTAGTAGGGCAAAAAAAAGTATGGATAGAAAAATTAAGTAAAAATTCTTTTCTATCAACAATTACGTGCGATTAACTGTATTATTAATTATTTTAATAACGGATAAATTATTGCAGCTTCTACTTTAAATCATTTTCAAACAAATTACAGCTGTGTGATTATTGGTGCTGAAATGAGCAGCCTGAATACCTATGAAGATAGACCGATACATTTAGTCCTAACTTAAGTGAATTTAAGGCAATGTATAAAAGTCACAGTCAAGGTATGATAAATGTTAAGGATGATTTTACTATCTTTTGATGGATGATAAAGACCAACCGTAGAAACTAATTTTGCTTCATTAATAGTAGAAATCTTAGAGAGCTCAAACTGATGACCAAAGGCACTCGAAATGGTTTCTAAGAACAATTTACTATTAATCCTATCAAGAATGATGATATTTTTAAGAGAATATTAAGCTTAAAATCAAACATTTATGGAATACCAAAAAAAAGGTAAAGGAAAAAAAAATGAACAATTAATAAATACTTTATTGTGATAGGAAAAAACACAAACTTAAAAATTTCCATTTAATTTTAATATTAATAAAAATTGCATTTTTACTTGTCATTTATTAAGTCATCTTTCACGTATCAATTTTCAATGTTTTATTTTTATTATAATTTATATTGAATATGCTAGTTATTCGAAAATTAAATTAAATGGAATAATTTTTGTATTAAAGGAATTTTTTTGAAGTATAAAAATTATTTCGGAAAGTATAACAAAAAAAGTATTTTTTTTTAAGAAGATAAAGATATATAGTATGCGAGATATAAGAAAAACACATGCACCTAAATTTGTACACTGCTTCATTACGTACATATTTTTATTAATATTAATATTTTATGAATTTTAAGTTACCTATATCATTAATTCCGAAGTCATGAGTACTTGCAGAATATATTTTGTTTCGCTAAATTGGGAATTCTTTGTATTACACTTCCTGCATCAAATACATTTACAAAATCTCTGCTTAAATGAGTGTTTTATTCCTTAATAATTGCCAGTTTTCCAAATATTTGTACTGCATATATTATAAATTGATGGTGAGTTTATTCTATTAATTATACCTACAAGTAAATTTTACTTATTTTCTGCAATTTTTTATCAGCATATCTTTTTAAGTTAATTTTTTTGTATGCACGCTCAAATTACATACTAAACATATTTATTTATTAACCGTTTTACAAAATGCACAATACTAGAATCCTTATTATTTTTTGTTCTTAATATTATAATAATCTAAATCCAAAAAATCAGTTTATTTTAGTAGTAATTATGGCAAAATATAAGTTTTATTACAAATTTTGATTCTCGTATACTTTATTAATACATTTTAAAAACAATCAATCACTTTATTAGATGTTATTATAACTATAAAGAATATTAATAAAAAAACTCATAACTAATGGAAAGGCTGGACCATTGATATTTTCACAATTTGAAGTATATTAGGTACAATCAAACCGAGACAAAACTAATTGCATTTCCTAGACACAATCACAGTTTCAAACTTTGCGAAATTGCAGGGAAAATTAATGAAACTTTCCTAATTTTAGAAGCATCGGGTCAAATGTCCTTGCTTCTACAAATTTTAAATACTCAGTGTATTACCATTCGCTAACAGAAATTTTCAATTAAACACCAGGAAATGAGAACCTTTGTGATCGAAGCTCTCTGCAGTGTTTGAGTTTTCTATAACATAAGTTCGAAACCTCTATTAACTCTCAAACAGACGACAAGAGCTTTGAGAATTTAGGAAATGACACGAATGGTATGTCAACATGTAATGAATTTAAAAGGACTTTTCGAATAACTGAATTAAGAACAGGTAATATTCTGACTTTCCATTCAAATAACGGAAATCCAGATGTATTATCTGAATATATATATAAGCTATGTATGGAACTTTATCAAGAATATGTAATAGATAAGTAAATAGTTATTGAAAAAAATAAATTTTATGTTTATGTTTCGAAAAATAATATATAAGTGCAATTTTGTCAATAAAGAGTTGTGCAATGGTTTCTTAAACATGCATTTAAGTTACGCTTCTTACACATATTTGGATAGTGAAACTATTAAAAATGTAAAAAATGAGAAAAACTCCCAGACTTATAGAATTTTTTTTCATACAATAGTTATACACTTATAAATAAAGTACGTAAGATTTAAAATTTTAATAGATTGGAAAATATAGTAAAACATTGAAATGGCTTGTGTCTCTATAGCGTAGTAAATTATAATGAATACTTATTTTTCACACTTGAATAAAGGTACTAAATGCATTGTAAATTATGCAAGTAGACAAATGCACTTAAATACCTCTGTTGCTTATCACAAAAATGTTATTAAAGAATGTATCATTTTATCTGTTTTCTTAGAAAATAAGAATATTCGTAGGTCCAATTCCACTTTTCATAAGACAAATATATAAATCAATAATTTTTAATTAGCTATACCTTTGTTAAGACATTAACATATATAAAGCCACATAAAATAAAATGCTTAAACGAATATATTAATAATAATATAATATATTCTCAGCACTAATTTTCAGATACATCTTTGCTTCAGTCTATTATTCCTCTATCTCTATAAAAATGTTCCCGTTATTATGATCACAGCCCCAACTAACGCCAATTACGTTAAATAAATATTTCAATAAAAATTTTTTTTTATTTT
>BMAV01004731.1:148492-250696 GCA_019973955.1 Trichonephila inaurata madagascariensis | reverse complement strand
GGGTTTTTAATTTTTTTATTAAAATTCTGATTTTGAAATGTTATCTGCTTATGTGAATATTATCTAATGCGTTTGATAGTATTCAATATAACTAAATTCATTTATATAAACATTCATTTCTATAATCAGCATCTATAAAATCTCAAAAAATATATCTAGTTATGCATATTTATATGCAAAGAACCATATGGATAAAATATTTATCCACATATTATATTGTATTAAATATTATTTTAATTAACTACGATGTTTATTGTTGAACCAATACATGGAATGAATGATTAAAAATAACACAATTCAGTGCCGTTTTTAGTTTGTAATGGGCATGTTAACAAAACCTTATGGATCAACCACAACGAAAAGAGGTTTTGCTCCGTCTTCCATCTGTAACGTCGTCAGTAGTTAGAAAACAAGAAAATTTGTCATGGCCTCATTTTAAAATTTTAAATACAGTATTTAATAGCTTCATATGTTATTAAAAGTTAAACTAACTATGCCAAGCCGGGCGGACAGTCTTTTCACTGGAGGTCAATCCTTTTTCCCAAGGCACTCGAAATCCCTTGTTTTTTCCGGGCTCCTCCCCAGTTTACTCCATGGTTCTCTTTTTTCCATCAGGGCTTCGTCCGTCTCACTCCAGGGCTCTATCCCTCTGTTTCCATCCAGGGCTCTCCCAAGTTTTCTTCTCCTCCCTTCTCCTCCAAAATCAACCCCTTTTAAACACCAGGGCGGTTCCACCACACGCCCTCGTCTTCCTCATTGGCGGGGCCCAAAAAAAGGTCTGCCCTCGCCCCCGGGCAACATTCGTCTCCCATTTGCGCGGCAAACAAAAACACATTCCTCGTCTGTCTGGAATCCAAGGGCGCCATAATTCTCATCCAACTTCAAACCCCATTCATCTCACCACCTGGGCCTCACAGCCCTATTCTCTATGCACCGACTTTCACACAGGCTTCGCCTATTCAGGTTTTTTCATACAGGAATGCCTATTGTCACCGGCATTCCTAGCCTTTGTAAATTCAGACCCGATGTCTGCGCTTGTCGAGGCCAGACAACAAACAATGACCCCATGGCCACCTGCTCTTGTCACCCAACATCTGTTTGGGGCCATAAAACTTCAGATGAATAGATGGGGAGGTTCACCCCAATCGAAGACGTCACACATCAAAACTACAGCCCGCGGTCAGGTGCGGTTCACCCAGAACAGGGGTCAGCAAACAACGGCTCTACTTATACGTTAGCGGCTCTTCAGACTTTTATCTTACACGCATTCTTTACAAAATTATAATAATAATAATAAATAAAAAGTATGCCTACTAAAAATTGTTTCTTTTCCTCTTTTTCTTTTATAATTATTTAAAATGTCTGTATTTTACTTGAGACGTCTGATTTAATATCTCAGCATATGTGGGACATCTATGAAACAATTACCTAAAATAAAAACATTAATATTTGATACTTGGAATAGTTTGCTTGTGTAACATGTCGCCTTTAAAAAATTTAACATTTGCTATTTATCACGATATTTGTCTCTACATATTCAAGCGAACAAATATTCTCAGAAAATAATACAATCACAAACGATTATTTCAATTTGAAAATTGAAAACATCTAACTGCTTGTCAGACATAACAAAGCTTCAAGGTTACTGTTCGAAGTTTTAAATGAAAACTCTTGCCTTTATCACGGGGTTTTCCCCTCAAAAATCCATATTTAACCAAATATATACGCATGGACGTACCCAGTATCTTAACCGGGGGGTGGGGGAATTTAATTAAGGTTACTTAAAAATGGATGGCTTAACGCAAGAACAACCAACGTCAGTTGTAAATAAAAAAGAGATAAGTTACATACACGGCTAATATCTTGTATTCGGCGACTTAATGTCAGTTTTAATTATTAGTGTTAACAAAAATTCCGAAGTACTTTCTCATTATTGGTACGGATTTTTTTTTCACGAAGCTTGACAGTTTAGTTCTAACATTATATTTGACATTGATTGTTCTTGCTGTGAGCCGCAGAAATAAAAATATCCTCGAAAAATCTCAATTCTTGAAAGAATGGAAAATACTACTGTGTGTTAATCTTTATTTAAACTGTATTAAAAATATTAATTTGAACATATATGCAGTCTTAATTGCGATTACTGCCGAAATAGATTAGTCCTCCCCCCTCTAGGTGTGCACGCGTATGTTTACAAAGAGCTAATTGATATCTTCGTTATCTTGTTTCATTAACAATGTGGCTTTTTTCTCTCCTAAGTCTACTGTTCCCTAACCTAAAGGTTCTATCCGACTCGTCTCAGATTTTGAAACAATATAGAAGTCTTCAATCCCTGCAGTTTAAAAAAAAATTATCGAAGTGCGTCTTCCATTTTTTGTTTTTGTGAAATCTTCCCTATAATTTTGAACATTTTATATCATTATCATTTCAACAGCCCCGCGGGTGGGCCTTGGTCTTCCCCAGAACTTTTTTCTTAGACCTCTTTATCACC
Organism: Trichonephila inaurata madagascariensis; assembly: GCA_019973955.1. Taxonomy (NCBI): domain Eukaryota; kingdom Metazoa; phylum Arthropoda; class Arachnida; order Araneae; family Nephilidae; genus Trichonephila; species Trichonephila inaurata. The sequence continues at coordinate 248,205 of BMAV01004731.1, read as the reverse complement.
AGGTCCATACCCTTATGGTATTGAAATCAGTGTTAATGAAGTACAGCCATTGAAGTCTTGATCGTCCTCTAGTTCCACAACCCATAGGGTTATGTTTGAAGGTCTTATAAATACAAAATATGGTTTTGTGTGTGGAGGGGGGACATTTGCATATTAAAAAATGGATCCCACCCTAATATATATTCCGTTAAGAAATCGTAAGACCAATTTTGTTTTTGGGGAATTATAAAAGAAATAAAGAGATTCTAATTTTAATTTAAACACATGAAATGGGATATTATAACGTATTTATTATAGTTAAGTTTCAATAATTTTGAACTGTACAGTAAATTATTATATATATAATTCAACAAAAAATATTAGAAATAAATAAAAAAAAATTTAAATGAATCATAAGATTGCTTGTCTAAAAATATGAAAATTAATGATATTGGTCTTCCATGTTTCCTGATAATCTCAAATACTTTTGTTTCAATGAAATAATCGAGGGATTATGTTCACTTTATGAAATATTTTACCACTCTTGCAATTGCTACTTCTAATTTGTCGGCATATGAAAATCTTTTATTATTAGTAAAAACTTTGCGACAGATTGTATCCAAAAATTTTTCCATGGTGATCAAGCCTGAGCTTCAATTTGGCTTTGGCAAAACAATAACTTTTCCCTTTTAAACCATTCGTGGGTGAATTTAAATGTATGGCAAGAAATATTGTCCATCTGAAATTTCCTGTTATCACCACCGAACAAGGACCTAAACTATATCTGGGTAGTGTTTATACGTCTCGACGTTTGCTTTATATCGCTCATCCATCGTGACTATAGGCTCTTTAAACCATTGTATCCTTTTTCTCATATGTCGACTGTAGCATTATTTCAGTTTTTTGCTCAAGTCATTCCAATTATTATTGTAATCATTGGATTCATAAAAAGTAAGAAAGTGAAGTCTTTTCATCAGAAAATAGTACTTGTTTCCACTCTTCAATCCATTATAGGGTTGATCCAGTAATTTTGGCATTTTCTTCATTTCCATAATTTTTTCATTATTCTTCGACTTCAGACTTCCAATCTGTAACGTAAAGTTTTTTCTGAAAAATTTCAAATCTTTTTCAAATTTCAAAAATCAAGCCTTTTTCCTTTGCTGTGAAAAATCCCTTTAGACTGTTTCATTTTACTTGAGTTATATTTTCTAATTATGACATAAGGAATGTTAACTTTAGAGCTCTTCATTAATGTATTTCTCTTTCAAATTCATTAGAGCCCTTATCAAATAAGTTTTTTCTCACTCTGATAACTATTTTAGCCCGCAGCACTTTCAAATGAAATGTGGACAAACAGGATTTAAAAAACACGCACCTTTGCTCCTCAAATATATTGCTTTAACTAACACTAATACCTGTATTTTATAGTGCTTCTGATGCGATGCATTATCCGCTAATTTTCTTGAGCTGTTTTGAAATTTTTAAAAAGACATTACATTTATATATTTCTAGAAAAAGAAGTAGATTATAACAAAAGTTTAAGCTAGTAATTGTTAAAGTTGCATTTAGTGCAGAAAGTGCTTCCGCGGTGAGTTTCAAAAGTTTATGCTGAAAAGTTTGCGTGTTATGTCTTCTAGTAATGCGTTAGTGCTCTTAATAATTTCTTCACGCGCGGTATTTACATGAAATTATTTTAATACTTATATATTCTGATTTGTGATATTAAAATTGGGGAGTTACAGATTCATTAATAGCATTAGTATTAAGGTATCCGACTACGTTCGGAACCGTGATTTTGCAAAAGCGTGTAAATGGATAATATTCTTGATATTTAGTGTCACTTAGATTAGAATACATGTATAAAGTTGTTTTAAGGACATTATGACAAAAAATAATTATTTAAATACAATATTTTGTTAAAAAATTATCTTAGAATAACCTTTTTTCCAAATGTTCCCCTTTTGTAAAAAAATGCTTCTATTGTATTAATATTTTGCCTGTATTCAGCTCAGACCTCTGTAGGGCTCACTAGAATTTTTGAAATGCATAACTCGGAAGTCGGTTTATCGTTGTTTTACGAAAACAAAAGGGAGAAATTTTAAGAAAATACGCCGATAATTATTTTAAATGGTTGTAACTCTGAAAATAATTTGAATTTTTCAAAAATCATAGTTGAGTCTCTGTACAGAGGTCTGAGCTATATACAGGCAAAATATTAATACAATAGAAGCATTTTTACAAAAGGAGAACATTTGGAAAAAAGGTTATTCTAAGTTAATTTTTGCCAAAATATTGTATTAAATAAATTTTTTTGTCAAAAAATTTCCCTTTAAAACATTTAACATGATTTATTAAGTGACACTAAATTCTGAAAATTAAAATTTTTTTTTTAAATCATTTCGGAACATAGTCAAAAAAAAAATTTTTCCCGATATATAAAAATTTTGAAAGAAATTAAGGGGGCCCAAAATTTCCTTTTCCCCCTTGTTTTGGGCCCCATTCCTAAAAAAAAACCCCCCAATGAAGGATTTTTCAAAAGGAGAACTTGAAGTATTAAGATTGCAAAAATTGAAATTTAAAATTTTTTTTTTTAAAAAAAAAAGAAAAAAAAAACATTTTTTTAAGGGTTTAATTGTTCAAAACGGGAAAAATGGGGGTTTACGCTTTTAATAAAGCCTGTGATTACCATAAATCTCTCTTCTGTTATTTAAAAAAGAAAAACCCTTTTCCCCCCCTTTTCATCGGGGAAAAAGTTTAGGCATTTGATTTTATATTTGTCTAGAAAAAAGAAATTTTTTTGCTATTTAAAACCTTTAAACAAAAAATCTTTGGTTTTTTTGGGGTTGCTTCCCTTCCCCCGTGCCGCATGATTTAGTTTGATTAAGTGCAAAGAAATATCCATGCGTTTTCGTTTTTAAATTTGTTTTCATCAATCATTAATTTACTATTTACTATAGTTGCAAAAAAATTTTAATGTTCTTTATCGTATCAAAAAATAAAATCGGCTAATTTTTTTTTTTTTTTTTCCAGTCAGCCGGCTGCACTGTGGGGTGATCTTTAAAATGGATTTATTTAAGTAAAATTTCAAGCATACCCCATGGTTTGGGGGTAAGTATGACTTTTGTTAATTTAAACATATTTGGTGGCCCTCCGTATGGTTAAAATATTTCCCATATAGCACATATATCACATTATATTGGGAAATTTGACCTTCCATGAGACGAATAATAAATTTGTTGTTAATTAATATTGAGATTCAGCACGTTCCATATTCTCAGTTACAGTCAACGACCATAGCTGCCTGTTAAAAATTCTCCATCTAAAAGGACCATTTTTTCCGGCCCCTTTAAAGGGTTTTATTTACGAGATTCTACAATTATCTTTAAATTCACGTTAATGTATTGCGCCATGACGTAGCATTTGAATCCTTAATTGTAATTTCAGAATCGTGGTTTTTTGTTTGCATCTAGATTATGGTACCTATTTTTTAAAATATTTTTAAAAAAATTTTAAATAAATTTTTCTATTGTTTTGATTTTTTCGGTTAAAGATTTTAATATATCGTGGGAATAGAATGGAAACCCAAAAGAAACTTTTTTGATATTCGAGTGCTACGGTTTGGCTTTTGGCGCGATTCATTAATCCGAAAACGTAAAGACCACACAATACAAATATCAAAAATAATATTATTGCCCATTAAATGATATCAAATTAGAAAACCAGATAAGTTACACATTCTGATAGTTAGGCCGACGATATTCATTTTTGTTTAAATCGATCGTAGAAACAAATTCATAAGTAAGTGTTGAAGCTTTTTTTTTTTTATTTATTTATTTTTTTTGATCGTTCCGGGTTTTTAAAAGTTTTTTTCCCGGGGGTTGGGGTTTTTTATTGGTTAGTGACGTTTTTAGTGCTGTTCTATACAACTCTTGTCGTGGTACCTCCCCCCTCATGTTGGTTGAGATTAAGATTTACTCGTTTTTAAAAATTTTCCGGGGGGGGCTACCGAACTAGAACTGGTGAAAAAATCCCCATTGAATGATTAAAATTATTCTTGAGAAATAAATAATTTAATTTTCAAGCCAACACTAAAAAGACCAAGGATGGGCAGACAAAAAAGTTAAAGGACTTTCTAAACGAGATAAAACCCCTTGGCTTTGATGATTCAATAACATAAGTAATTTTGAATACTAAAAGTTGATAAGAAAATGAGGGACTTTGGGATTCATTGACACGAATCAATACGTCGCAGTATCGTCCATAATCCTTCATTCATCTATCTCGCTGACTATGTGTTATTCGATAACGATGGTCATTTGTATTGAGGTGCTGTTCTAGCTAAAAATGCCAATTTGGCTGGACGGAAGAAAACCCCAGTTAGAGAGGGACCTCGCGGATACCCCATTGTTATAGGCCAGGGGTGGGAAACCTTTTTGGATCAACGTGCCATTTTTTTCTAAGAAAATGTTTAATGGGATATAGACGTGCCGTCAAATAATTTTGACTACTGATTTTTAAGAAAATAATAAAACTAATTACTAAAAACTCTTTATTTACTATTAAAAAATACATTTTTTCACGTGCTTAAATATTTTGATATACTTTAATTCAATTCAAAAACAGTGTATTTTTGTTGTTAGCAGTTAGATAATAGATTGATCTTGTAAAATATCATTTCTGAAAATGCAATTTAACGTCGCGCCAAGTATTTTTTTTATTTTTTTTTTTTAGTTTAGTTAAATTTTTTTGAAATGTTGGCATATGTCTGTAAATACGCTATTGAGGACTCGGTTTTATTCGTAATACCAAAGTAACTTTTTTTTGAACTAATATGCAAACCGTTTTGACGGTGATTTCCCAAAAATTTTGGTACCGTGTCATCAATAGCACGCTATTTTTCGCCACCCCTGTTTATCTGTTTATCAGTTTTACTTTTGCTTGTGACATCAATATCGGAACCTTGCTAAAATGAATTTAAAATGGGGCTTGCTATTTCTTTCCTGCTATAGGTTTCCGAAATCCCTCTTTTAAAATTTTATATTCTCGTTATTTGGTTTTTAGATCATTTTAACGCATTTTATTTTATTTAAAAAAATATTTTATGAGTCATTTTAACAGTGTTGTACGTAACTTATATTACTGGCCTAATGATAATTAAGGAAGGAGTCATTGTGTAGATTTAAGATCAAACCCAAAAATTCCATTTGGGGAAAAGGTTTAAGAATCAATTACGTGTACGTTATTTTAGAGAAGTCAGGTTTCTGAGACTTTCTACCTTGTTTAGATACCATACATTTTGAATACTAGAAAAAAAAAAATCCTGAAATTATATGCTGCTCTTGTGAGTAGAAATAATTACGTTTGAGTTAGTTAAATCTCAATTAAATTTTCCTTAAAAGAAATTGTGGTTAGTTGATTTGATTCATCAAACATTGAAATGTTCGAGCTCATTTTAATCTAGTTATAACTTCCGTAATCCGATTTTCTAAAGAATGCATTATATTTAGGACTGCAATGATTTCACCGATGACAAATGATTTAGTAACATCCGTAACTTAAGTCATTTTGATCTAAAACACCTATTTGAAGCTGTAATAATTTATTAAAGCTACAGCATTAACAAATTATTACAGCTTTCTATGCAACCATTTAGTATCTTGTGATCATAAAATGTAGAAGTAATTTGTAAATGTCAATTTAACCCTTTGTTGCATACGAATACTCTGGAGAAATTGAACGAAAATGTTTGTGTTTTATCCTTTTAAAATAACCTCAGAAGTAATAAACAAAAATTAACTTTTCAAATTTCGTTTTAAATAATCGTTACAGTTTTATCACGACAGTGGTTCCCACGTATATATGCATAGCAAGCCATAAACATAATTTTTAAAAAAAATTTTTTTAATTTTATTTATTTAAGTACCTTGGTGAGGGAAACAATAAAACCAGTCAGAGATTTTCCATCAATACATAAATAACACTTTACATTTAAAGCAAGAATATGTGGATTTTCGGGAGCATAACTCCATTTTACATCTTTGGGCTGTATTTGCAGTTAGTCGAGAGAGAGAGAATTGCTCCGTTTTATCACAGCGTACATCCATGTCAACAGAACTCCCCTTAATGAACCAACTTTTCCTTTGTTGGTTACGGCTTTTGAAATTATTTCCTGCTTTGTTCGGTAACCAGTACCATCTTTGAGAGGTAAATCTACAATTGCGTTTCATAAAGGGTTTCCCCCCAATCTTTTAAATAAGAAACCACGCTTAACCGGGATACTTTGGTTTAACGCGGGTATACGATCCATCAAAGTAGAGCGTAATATGAAACAGCGTTAAACGAGGTAATCTTATTATATAAATAGTTAGGGTGGGGAGTTTTTCGGTATTTTTACCATTAAATTTAATGGAAAATACCTGAAACCCCATCTTCCCAACCCCCTTTTTAATATTTTTATAACAATGAACAAAAAAGTATTTTTCAAAATAGAAAATAATTAACGAATATGCATATAAAAAAAAATAAAATTCTAAGTCAGTATTTTTCATTTCAGATCATTCAGTTCTTCTGTATTTCCAAAATTTTTGCCATTTTATCAAGAAAGTAGATTATTAATGGCATTTTGCGTTCAATTTCGTCGTCAGTCCATATAGAAAGTCGTTTTTTCCTTTTTTTCAAATTTTATTATTTCTAGAACGGGAATTTTAGTTGCAGTTACCGATGACGTATTTTTCTTTTTTTAAGAATGTATTTTTGAAACCGAAATTTAATGCAGCCCAAAATTTTAGATTGCCGTTCACCAATATCTAATCTTCTAATCACTTGCCGTAAGTTTCTAGTGAAATGCTTTTTTTTGCTTTATTTTCGTGTTTTTTATTATCACCCATGATAAAAACTAAAAATCATAAAATTTTTCACTATAGCAAATTTTATTAATTTATACTTACAATAACGGGCAACAAATGTTTGAAAAAAAAAATACTTTTGTAAATACCGCTGGGAAAAAAAAACACAGATAAACTCCTTCGATATCGGGAAGCCTAACGCTGCAAAATATTTCGGGAACCCCAATTCAAAAAAAGCGTTAAACCGAAACAGCGCTAAACGAAAACAGCGTTAAGGGGTCTTACTTCCTCCTTTTCGTCAATTGGATTGAATTCTTTCCCACAATTTTAAAAAAAAGATGAAACGAATAAACGTTGGGAAAGGAATCTGTGTTAAAGGGACGCCGCTTGCAAAAACTTTTTTTAAAAAAAAGGGAAAAATTAATTTTTTGATTTTTTGATCCCTTTAGTTATTTTAAGGAAAACTCCTAAAATTTAAAAAATTTTTTTTTTATAAAAAAAGGGAAAACTGGGAAAATGTTCCAAAAATTTTTATAAAGGGCCCCCCTGTGCAAAAAAATTTTAGAACGAATTTCAATTTTTAAGTGTTACTTTTTATTCATGTTTTAAAAGCCTTCAGGATAAAAAAGATATTTTAATTTTCACAAAACTAGACCTTTTTTTCTTAGGGGTTATATTGAAATTGCTTAAAAAACTAATTTTATTCCATAAAAGGGCTGAATTTTGAAAAAAAACAGTGATTGATAAATCTGAAGGTCAAACACTTTTGCTGTTTTAAGAACATACAAAATTTTCAAAATTATTTTAAAACTTTTGAAATTCCCGTCCCGTTTGAGCTTTTCGGAAAAAACACATTTCGAGTAAAACGCATTTTAAAGTTTGAAATCTTATGTAAAGTTAAGGCATTTGCTTTTACAAACTCTTGTAGTTTTGGTTCTAATGAATAGAAAATAAAAAATTTGTTATTTTTATATAAAGCTAATAAGATGACCTATAAAAAACAATTTGTCAATTTTTAAAAAAAAAGGATTTTAGAGTAGTCGGATACCGTAAGCATTTCAAAAAAACCTTTTTTTAGAAGAGATATAATAAAAAAAGGGTTAATGGGAATAAAAATCCATTTAACATTACTGCTTAAAACAAACTATTGATTATTTTTTTTACAGAAAAAGAATGGATTCCTTGTTTTAAAAATGTGTTGTGTGATATAATATGATCTGCATCTACTTCTGAAGTTAGAATGTGATATTAATTTTAGAGAATTTTTCTACCTCTGGAGTGCTCCGGGTTTCATTTCTGTTGCATAAACATAACACTGAGACTGTCTTCGGTCTTTAATGACGACGATTATTTATATTAATTGTAATGGTAATAAAATGGTGCCTCAGACATGATTAATTTCCATTGCATGGAATCGGGTGTAAATCGTTTACATAAATGGCTATTTTATGTAGTACCTTTTTATGGATATGAGAAAGTTTCAAATCTAACATCTATTTATCCTATTATGCAAAAATAATGTCCCATCTTTTCATATAAAGACGTTGATACGAATAGCACCATCGATGAATTTCGTCTTGATTCCGTACGTTCTCAAAATTGGAGTAGAGTCCGGCATCAGCTTACTTTTCTAAATCAGCAAGTATGTGAAGATGCCAACTTGGCATTTTTGCTCAATGAGACTGCCCAGCTATATTTAATCCTCTCACTTCATTCCTTAGGGTATCCGACTACGTTCGGAACTGTGATTTTAAAAAGGCGCATAAATGGATAATTTTCATGATATTTAGAGTCACTTAGATTAGAATACATGTATAAAATTGTTTTAAGGACATTTTGACAAAAAAAAAATTATTTAAATACGATATTTTTGCAAAAAATGAACTTAGAATAACCTTTTTTCAAAATGTTCTCCTTTTGTGAAAAATGCTTCTATTATAATAATATTATACCTGTATATAGCTCAGACCTCTCTACAGAGGCTCAACTATGAGTTTTGAAAATTCACATTATTTTCAGAGTTACAACCATTTGAAATAATTATCGGCGCTTTTTTCTTAAAATTTCTCCCCTCTCGTTGTCGTAAAACATGGATAAACCCACTTCAAAGTTATATATTTCAAAAATTCTAGTGGAGCTTCTTGTACAGAGGTCTGAGCTTTATACAGGCAAAATATTATTATAATAGAAGCATTTTTTACAAAAAGAGAATATTTTGAAAATGGGTCATTCTATGTTCCTTTTTTGTCAAAATAGTGTACTTAAATAATTTTTTATTGCAATACTATTCTTAAAACAATTTTATATACATTTTTTAATCTAAGTGACACTAAATATCATAAATATTATCCATTTATACGCTTTTGCAAAATCACGGTTCCGAACGTAGTCGGATACCTTAAGAATATTTCTCATATTTATATAGTTAAATGAAAAGTTATGAAGTATATTTACTCTCGCCGCATTTGGTGATAATTATAGGAGGAAGTGTGTAATTGGCTTCAGTTTGATGTGATTTCTGTTTCCCTTTAACAGTAATTTATTTTGAAGTGAGAGAAATCTGAAAGAACTTTTTATTGGAGATAAAAAAAAAGAAATATTTGAACTTTTTTTCCCTTTCCAAGGGGGTTTGCGGATTGGTATTTTTACCATTGAAAACCTAGTACATTCCACAGGAGCTCGTATCACTTTTTAGTGCGGCACCATATAGGCGATACCAATTGCCGCAAGTAATTTTGACACCCAGTTTCCTCCTCAGAGGGAAGCACCTGAGCTCTAACGATATGCGAACTTATCTAAGAAATTTAATTTTGCCGAGAGAACCCATGCCAAACAGGAACTCAAGAAATCTTTTGCATGCCGCATAATCATACGACGTGGACACTGTAGATTTTCTGCATCATGAAATTCCACCGACAAAATTTGAATTTCAAATTATAAAAATCAATGCAGAATGAGGATATCTGCTAAAAGAGGGTTGAAGGCATTCCCTCCTCCCTCCCCTCCAGACACATGACATGATTAACTTTGTCTGTAAAAAAAGGATGATCGTTTTACTCTAAAAAAATCATGGAGTCTCATAACAAAAAGGATTTGATTTAAAATAACATAACATTTGAGAAAAATAATATACTAATCGTTAAGTAAATATTTAATATGCAGCTTTTAAAGGAATTTTTCGGTGAATTGTACTATTAAAGTGTAATGTTAAGAGCAGGTTGGTTCAAAGGTCAAGAAAGATGAAATATTCCTTGAAACTCTTAAAAACTATATTAAAAAAATCCAAAACGTCAAATTTGTGCTTTTTTCCCCATTCATGGGAGACCGAATTCAATTAACAGAAAGGCTCAGAACTGCAGGACTGGCCGTCCTGGAAGATCAGTAATCAAAAGAATAGCGCGAGTGACACCTTATTAAACAACATTTATCTAAATTTCAAAATTATGCGACATTAAGCTTCTTGCACATGGAGGGAATTTATCTTTGTAAAATGGTTAGTTGATTTAGGTACATTTTTTCAGTTACAGGCGTTGTTATTTAATAATATATTTCAGTTTACAATAAACAAATTAAATCGCTCAGTTTAGAGAAGGTGAGAAATTTTTACTATTGAAGAGTTTTGTGTGCAAACTTTTAGCAGTAAAGCTTTACCTATAAAATCTATGCATTTTGGTTTCTATTTTCAAACATACCAACTTTTACGCTTTTCAACTTTTCATTTCGATCTTAAGCCTAGATCAGGAGTGTCCAACACGCGGCCCGCCGACTCTTTTTTAAAAAAAAAATTAAGCATCAGGTTTTAATGTTTTTTTCATTTTGAAATTTATTTGAGGAGAAATTTATATATGTATATATACACAATGTATTTGCTTGTTACCTGCTCTTGTTTTAAAGTAAATTATTTTTGATAATAGAAATGTCCTTTAGATTGAAATAGATTTATATTTTATCAAACAGTTACATTTGATTTTACTATAATAAATTACTTTTCAATAAATTCCGAATTGCATTATGCATATCTTTTACTGTGGATGGTACATGATTCTCTGTGTGTCCTTTTCTGTTTGGAGTGCCCCCAAAAGCAAGAAGCAGTCAGAGATGTTTTTTAAAGTTTAAAAAAAATATTCAGGACAGTTAAGATAAAGTATACTTAATCGTTTGCGAATGACAGCACAATCAAATTTTAACAATGAGTAACGAAAGCTCAATTCAAAAGGAACACCTTAATTTTCAGGAAAATGCCAACTGTAATATTTTAAACATTATTTGATCATTGCATTATTATATTATATAAACATTATTATATTATCTATGTCTGTATACATAAAACATAATGATAACAATAATAATAATTCGTTCTGTTGAGACATAGCCATCCTGCGATAGCCATGTCTTACGTGATCCGCGTAAGCTAGAGGTGTGGGATTATCTAAAAGATGAGACATTTTGGATTCTTAACACAACTTTTATTAAGAATAACTTAAATTACTTAATTCTAAATAACAACTTTCTTAAAGTGAGAATAAGCCACCAATTAAACTGAATATTCAAGTCAGATCGCACAACTAGATCACTTATCTTAATTATAATAATTTAACTGTCTAATCTAACTTCCTATACAAAATATTACCTTTTATAGAGTCACCTTCCTTCCTAGGTTGAAGATATTCCTATTATGTTATTTGTAGGAGATAATACTCAGGCTTTCTTAATCCTTCTTATTATTAATCTTATTAATGACGATGAGCGTATCCATCTTCCAGAGCTGTAGGACGTCTAACATTTATTCCGAACAATTCCACACTAAGTTATCTCTAGGCTTGCCGTCCTATCTCATCAAACCTTCTATCTTTTTAAAGTATATCTCATTTGCATATTCGTTCTGTTTCTCTTCTTGGTATTGGGTTGGAAAAGTTTTGCCATTAATCGTGGCCGTCAAAGAACTTAGGAGTTATGTTAGAAGAAGAACGCGAGAGACGTCACACTGTATTAAATTTTCACTCCAATAAATGTTTTTTTTTTGTTTCCTAATCTGATATAAAGGTACATAATTTTATGCGCGGCCCGCGAGATTATAAAGTTTTCCCGAAGTGGCCCTCAGGGTAATTTGGGTTGGACACCCCCCTGGCCCAGATCGTTCGATTTTATGCGTTTTTGAAAAATTTTGGTTATCCGCCTTCTATATTACTGTTCTATATTCACTACGACCGAAAATTAAGGAGACCTCGTGTGAAAACTTCAAAGCGCGTCGCGAATAAGAAATCTAGTAACAGTTGCTTTTAAAGTAGTATCGTTTTTTCAAGTACGATGTTCAATCAAATGTAATAAGGGATGAAGTATTGTTTATGTCTTTTTTTTTCGGGGACATAATGTACTTTTGACTACAGCCGATCGTACCGGTCTTCTTTTTGGAAAATATTGTCCAGCTTTACGGATTTTTTATATCTGCTTGATTAGTGAATTAGTTTCTCGTCACAAAAGGTATATAAGTACATAAAATTCTTCTGCAGCCGCATCTAAAGACAGCAATGATACAAAATATAAATTATATCCTTACTGTGGTTACTTACTTTGATCCTGCAAGAAATGTCTTAATTCAAAATGGCCCTTCTGCAATTCAAAATTTGATTGGGAAATCCACCGGAGAAAATATTAGCCAAATCATTATGGAAGAATTTGAAAAATGTGGGATATCTTTTGATTATTTAATTTCATTTATGGCTAATAATGCAGGGGGTGGGAGTTTTTACCTGTATTGCGAAAGCACCCAAAGAGCGAAGGAGTGATTGATTGACCCGAGGAGGGGCGAGCGCCTAATAAATCTTAGGTACCCAAGGAGCGAAGGGGTGACTGACCCGAGGAAGGGGTGTAAGCGTAGTTGCTCTTTTCTCTGGTGGCAACAGGGGGAGGAAAAGCGCTCCGAAGAGAGAGGGAAAGTCAGTTCCTCTAGATGCGTTTGGAGGAAACGGACGGCTATGAGCGTGCGCGATAATATTTAAGCTTTTTTACGCATCCTTGTAAATACTTAATAAATGTTTTATTTAAATTGAGAAACACTCGTAGCCACATCATTTATTTCGCACTTAGTTTACAGTTTGTGAATGAGTTTGTGAAGTTGAGTATTGAACAACCTGTTTGAGAAGAAGTAGAAAGAAGAACATAATTGTGGATTGTTCGTGTTTTTTAATACATTTGACAATAGAAAAGGGTCTGCTTCTTTTCCTGTAACAGTTGAGATGCTCGTAGATATGTTCCATTCCGCCATGCAGAGAGAGCCGATGCACATTAAATATGTCGAGGCTCAAATATCCTCCCGTTGGTGTGGTGTGGAAGGTAGGAGAGGGGGTGCCAGCTCAGATGTCCTCCTCGTCAGTTGACCATGGCTCAAAATTACGAAGTCCGTCGCCAAAAGCCCTCGTTTAGCTGAATAGTGCGACGTTAATATTCACTCACTTCTCAGATATGTTCCACCATCTATAACGCTCTCAAAGTTTGTGCAATTAAAAAGCCTAAAAAATTTGAAAGCATTTATGTGTTCGATGGTCAATGCTTGGTCGTAGTCTTGAAGTCAACTTCTAACTCGATAGTTTATTTTTTGTGAATGTGTAAAAAAGTACATAAATTAAAAATTGAGTTTTTACACTGTGTGGTTTTTCATAAAAGTATCTTTAGCTTTAAAGTCATTACTTTCTTGCATATACAGTTGGGTGAGTGAGTGAATATTAACGTCGCACTGTTCAGCTACACGAGGGCTTTTGGCGACGGACCACGTAATTTTGAACCATGGTCAAGTGACGTGGACGACACCTGAGCTGGCACCCCCCTCCCAACTACCACACCACACCAACGGGGGGACGTTCAGCTCTCCACAGATTTAACGGCATCGCTGCCCTACACGGCGGGTCTTTAGTGGTATTCGGCTCGAACTCATGACATGCCTGCCATGGTCCGATACCTTAACCACTGGGCTACCGCAGCCCGTATATACAGTTGGACTTCTATTTAACGAAGTCGCTAAATCCGGAGAAAAGTTCGCTATGTGTAAAATTCGTTAAACAGAGATTCATCTTTCAGTATTCTTTCCTCATTACTTCCTGAAAAAAGTTCGCAAAATAGAGACTCGTAAGATGGACTGTAATTATATACATGCCCTTAAATTTATTTTAGTGTGTGAGTTTTTATAAATGAAGCCGATACCACAAAAGTAAATTTTAAATAAAGTAATATTAAGTATAAGGTTTTCTCTTGAGTAATTTTACTATCAAAATATATTTATTCGTAATTTTCTTCTCATTACTTAAAAATATTTATATATCATGTGTTGTTTTACAAAATTTAAGCCCTTTTCTGGAACAATTCGGAAATTAACATGAAACAAATAAAACCAACTTAATTAAGCTTAAGAATCCACAACCATAAAACCACCTCTAATATTTTATAAAATACTGCTATACATCAAACAGCCTTAAACTGGAAAAGAAATTTCATTAAAATTAACTAAAGTCATTATTGCAATGATACATATGAAAGAAAAAAAACTGTTAATCTGTTATAAAGAGCAAATTAATAAATATAGCGAAAATGAGAAAATGTTTAACAATTTCTAAAAAACTATAGGAGTTAAAAAAAGAAGTCTTAGTATTAATTCAACTGCCATCGACAGTGTAAAAACATGAACTGGAAAAAGTGTACATTAATTTAGTTAAAAACTGTCTAAAATAGATAAATCAAATGAAATGGCTTCAGATTATACTGAAAAGAAGGGAAAGAATAAACAACACCGGGGAAAAAAATCACATTGCAGAAATAGTAAGGAAGATAAAATCGTGTTGTCCAAGCTAAAATTTAACTTTTGGAAAAGTACTTTTTTATTTAATAGTAATTCATTCATAAAAGAATTGCAATTCCGCTACAAAGATCAAACAACTGAATAAATATAATAATTAAAATATGTAACGATCATTAAATAAAATTAAAGCTTAGCTCGAAAAATCTGTTCGAAAAACTCCATCATTACCCATAGTTTCAATGTACCAAATTTCAATAATTGCAACAAAAAGTCATTTAACATTGAATAAAATTGCTCAATTCCAGTTAATAGAGCCATGATGCTATTGTACATTTTTTTAAATACATTTAATTTATTCAATTCCTACTATTAGCTCACACTCTCTATATATTTATTTATTTATCTTCGTGGAATTTTCAATCGTTCATAAAATGCATTTTAAAGCTCTCAATTGAGCTGAAATTTTATATGCATGATTATTTTGGATGACAATACAGTAATTTAATTATAATTAATAAAAATTAATTGATTGAAACTAATTATTTAAAGAATTACAAATACACACAGCCACGTTGGCATCATTTTTGGCGACTTAGCGACCCTTTTGGCGACTTGTGTCAAAACTTGAAAAGGTTTTTTTTTCTCACGTTTTAAAGCATTCAGTCGAACTGAAATTTTCTATACACGATTGTTTTGGATCACAATACGATACTTTAATGATAATTAATAAAAATGAATTACCACTTAATGTTGTGATTCTGTCAAATGTATATACATATTTATATTAATCGTAACTATTTAATAAAAACTAGCTAAAATAACATTTTTCTTTGATCGAAGTAGGAATTGACTTAAAATTCTTTTTTTTTTATAATACAGTGGTACCTCGACATACGAGTTTAATTCGTTCCGCAACCTTGCTCGTATCTTGAATTACTCGTATCTCGAAGCAAATTTCCCCAAACAAAACAATTGAACTACCATTAATCCGTTCCAACCTCCAAAATGTCACCCCAGTTTTTTTTGTTACGTGGTTTTGAATAATAAAACGATTTATAAATATCAAATATTTATTGCACAAAACAAAAAGAGAATGTAAAGAAATAAATTAGATATCCTCACTGGTCTTTGCCTTTTCGCTACTTTTTTCTCGCTTTCACCTGTAGGCCGTTTTTGAAAAAAACATGTCCAAGGAGGTTTGTTTCTTCCTCCCTCTCAGAATGTTCCGGAAATGAGTTAGGCAAGTGTCATTAAAAAGGTCAGATGCACGACCTGTTGCAACTTTTTCTGGGTGCTCACTGATCGTGATGGCGCGACTGCGTGTTACTACCGAACCGAACCGGACTCGAATTTCGCTCGTAACTAAAAGCAAAAAATCACTTGCTCGTCGGCTCGTATCTCGAAAAACTCATATGTTGGGGACTCGTATGTCGAGGTACCACTGTACTTGTTTCTGAATAATGAATGCTCTGTTGTAATTGGAAAGGATTTAAAATGTTAGTATAAATCGTCAACTACACCGGAAAAACTTTTAATTTTGTCCACGTCACGTGGTATCAAACCTTTTTAATGACATCAATGGGCTAAAACCGTGTGATGACATATTCAAATGATATTTGCAATCGCGTGTTTCCAGCCAGTTAGATCATGTGTTTCGCTGTTGCCAACTTCTGTGCTTTTTGTAGATTCTTTTAAAAAGTAAATATTTGTAAAAAGGAATAATGCACGCAGGTAAATAAAACGCACATGATTTTAAAAAATATATGTACAAAAAAGATTTTTTTTTTTTAATTTTGAAATTTTTTTGATGAATCCTAATTTTTGATCCAAATTTTACAAGTAGTTATTACAATTTTACAGTTTCAATTTCAGTGGAAAACAAGTGATTCTATTTATCATTCGATCGCCATTAATTTAGCCCATTGAGGTAAGCACGGGAAAATATAGGTTAATGGTTTGTCACATTGCTCAGCTAAACACGTTTTTCTCTTCCTTATTTTAGCCAAAAAATAAGTTCTTAATCATACGCCTAAAAGACAAGAATGATTATAATTATTTACGTTATTTTTTAACCCATTTCTATAAAAGAACTCGAGCTTGTCGTGATCTATCTATAGAATAACAAATTTGTAACTGATGAATAGTAGTTTCGGCTCTTGGTAATTCCAAACAAAGCCTTTAAAGTCTGTCTGACAAATGACACGGCTCAGGGTTCTCGCGTTTGCTTAATGTGGATGCAAAAATAAAATATCTGTTCAGATGTCTAACTCGCTCGTTGGTTGTGGGAGTTAAGTCTGCATTAATTGAACTTTTGAGTGACCAGAAACGTCCGACGAATTCAATTTATACATTTCACTTTTTTAAAAATAGAAAGTATGCATATTTAGTTAAAAATAAAGTGTGTACAATATTACTAGAATAAAGTGTGTATTGCATACGAAGAATCTCTTTAAGGTATCCGACTACGTTCGGAACCATGATTTTAAAAAGCTCATAAATAGATAATTTTCAGGATATTTAGTGTTACTTAGATTAGAATACATTTTTATACAATTCTTTTTTAAAGGGCATTATGACAAAACAAATTATTTTTAAAAACAATATTTTGGCAAAAAATTTATTGAAAAACCTTTTTTTTCCGTTCTCCAAAAATGCCTTTTATTGTTTAATATTTTTTCCTTTTATATAGCCCAGACTTCCCGGAAAAGGGTCCCAAATTAATTTTTAAAAAAAAATTTTTTTTAAAGAAACCATTTTGAAATATTTTCGGGGATTTTCAAAAAATTTTTCCCTTTTGCCTTTTTAAAACATGGGGAAAAACCCACTTTCCGGGGTTAAAAAGCATTTCAAAAAATTTTTAGTTGGGGCCTTTTGTACAGAGGCTTGCCTATAGACAAGCAAAATATTAATACAATAGAAGCATTTCAAAAAAAAGGAGGTTTGGAAAAATTTTTCTGTGAATTTTTTGCCAAAATATTTATTAAAGAATTTTTTTTTTTATAATGTCCTTATAAAACAATTGTATACGTATTCTAATCAAGGACAAAAAATATTAAAATTGACCATTTATGCGCTTTTTCAAAATAACGCCAACTTTGGGGAATTTGCCAAAGCATTGAACTTAACGTGGAGCAGATTTTGGGACAAAAAAAAAATGCCTCAATTTTATAAAAATAGGGACATTGAAACTTATGCATTTGCTTATTAGTTTTTTTAAAATTTCGAAATATTTCATAAATACTCATTTTTTTTTTTAACAAAAGGAACTCATTTGTATTAAATATAGGAAAAAAATGAAACTCATTTTAAAAGAAAAATTGTCAACTGGGAAAAAAATAGTGAGATAAAAAATTTAACTCTACAGGATAGTGAAGCCAGAATATAACATTAATGTTTGTGAGTACTTTTATATCTGAAAAAATATTCCAAATTTGGGTCCTATTCTGTAACAGTAGCCGAAAACAGCCTTAAAGCAGCGGTTCAAACTGTACCCCCCGGTCCCCAGCCTTTTAGGGTTCGTAAAAAATTTCCCGATTTAATTTTAAAGTTTTCCCCTTTTTACGACTCAAAAAAGCCTCGTGGAAAAATTGAAAGCTGTACCATCCTATAGATTAGATCACTAAATTGCCCCCATGCAAACACTCTTTTGAGAACATGTATTTCTATCTAGAATATTAGGGTGTTTTTATTGTTTGCAACTACAATGGTTAGATGTTTACCGTTTTCTTAAAGGAAAAAAAGAAGGGTTAAAAAAGTCTGAACAAGTATCAGAGGCAGTCTTGTGATTATTAGGGAACCTTTAAAATACACAACCATGGGTTGGCGGGGGAAAAAGGGGGTTCAAAAACTTGGGGGCATGTCAGGTCGATGCTAAAAGGGGTATCATAAAAGTTTTAAAACCACTGCCTTAGAGAATAAAGTGAAAAACAAAGGCAAGCTGTAGGGCCACTATAGAATATAATTTTTTCAGAGGTGTTATATTATACTTATTGTTTTCTTTTTAATATAAAATATGCTCAGGGGTATATTTTGTATTATAAACTTGTTACTGCCTTCTCGTTCTGTTAGAAGTTCTTATGTCAAATCAGGTGCATTTGTTTTTTAAAATAATCATATTTTTATTCATCGATACATAGAGAAGAGAAATTAAAAAAGAAAAATAGAAATTAGTGCGTTTCAAAGAAAAATTTGTTTATTTTGAATAGATTTATATTAAGAACTGAAACCCCACGAGTTAAACAGTACTCAATATTTGTCAGTTATTTAAATTTTTTCCTTAAAAAATTGTTTTTGAAATTAAGTAGTTAATATATTGAAGACTATTTCTATTCTATGTACTAGAGTTAATTACTTCAATTTGAAATTTTCAAGTTCAAAATGATTGTTAATTTTCCTCCGAAGAAAATCGCTTTGCATTGGTTTGTTTAAGTGTAAAATTCATATTTGTATTTTTATGTATTCATGGATGCATTTGTATACGTATTTATAATATTTATCAGCATTTGGATTAAATACGATACTACTATCATTTTAGTTCATGCTGTTCTGATATTATAAATTGTTCAACTATTCTCAGTACATTACTATTTATTCTATAAAAGACTGTAGCCAAATGTAATTTTTATTTTATAAAGAAGACATTTAAATAGTTTTTTAACTTATTACAATTATGAAAACTTTTGGCACCATCAGAAAGTATATTTAAAAGGGGCAAAAATTTGAAACGAACCGAAGTTCGTAGTGTTTGGGGAAGAATGATCGGTCGCGACATTACTATAAAACTCAACTTTTATTCTATCGAATATCTTAATATATTAATATCTTAATGACTAGCATTCAGTAGAAGCGAAATCCTAATTGTGAGGTACTTTAAACTAGTCAATGTTGTTGTTGTCTTGTCCATGTAGTAAAATCAAAGGGCACCGAAGGCGTCCAAAACGGCCCTTGCTATGTCGACGACCTTTGGCGAATAAAGTAGTTGATGATCCGTGAGGTTTAGATCTATATTGTGGAGTTTATCCAATATAGAAGGCCAATTAAAAATATAGTTTGGTGAAAGTTGAATGTCAAAACTGTTAGGACAAGTATTATAACTTTGGCCATCAGGGGATATTTTCATCCCTAAGTTTCTTGTTCGTAGTCTGGCAATGGTTGTTGAAATTATGCGGTTACAATTAAGATCTGGAATGAAGTGCTTAACTGGATGGGAAGTGAGTTTACGTCTTGCTATTGCATCAGCATCAGTAAGGATAAGTCTATTGGAAAGTTGAGGGGAATTCCAGGCCTCCTTGGCAAGATTATCAGCCTGCCCAGTTCATTTTCTTGAATTGTAGTCAATAATAATAAAAATACGTATACTTGAAACTTCAAATCATAGTCACAATCTTGTTCCCTATTTTGTACTGTTCTAAACAGCTGCCATACGTAAATCCACGAGTTTTAATCGGACTCGTCGATTATTAAGATTTATTATTTCTTTGCATATAATAAATATTCAGAGTCAATCTTTACACTTAAACCGCAAAACCATTTCTTACTATTGTACTCAATGCATTCTGACTTATAATTTCAATCTCAACATCCTCATAATTACACAACCTTCACATTTTTCTTGATCTCACTTCATAGCTCTAAATAGCAAATCTTATTTTCTTATATCAAAGTTCCCAAAAAAGGAAGCTTTGAACAATTCAAAAATCCATAAAATATATTTTTTTTAAATTAAAAAACCCCGGGTGAAAACCCCGCTACAAGTTTTTTTTTAAAAAAGTTAATAAAAATACCCGCCCACATTGTTGATTTAATCATTCAGGTGTTATACAACCGGGTTTATTGATTTGTGGGGTACCCTTTATAATTTATTACGGAAGCTGCGAAAACCCAAAGAAACCCATCGTAAATTTGGGCCTGACTTTGTTTCAGTTAGGTCATGTGGGTTCGAATCTACTAAAGATTTGTCATGTAGTAAGGCACGTTAAAACTGTCGGAGTTCTAAATCCTCACGTTGATGTGATGTGGTAGTGTTCAGGTTCCGCATGTTGGTTTGTAGTGGCAGTAAAGGAAACGGAGTATTAGCTCAGGTATCGTCTCATCATTTGCCCAAAGGGTTTTAAAAATTCCCAGTCCTTTGGGAAAAATTTAAACCTCGTAGTTTCAAAGACAATGCTATTGAACCATCAAATTCGACTACGGCAGTCACGTTAAAATTTGATTGCTGTATTGTATTTAACGTATTGCAACCTTATTCGCTATGACTGTTTCAGTTTTTTCTTTTAATTTTGTAGCTGTAATTTCTATTTGGACCCGGGCTACGTTGGGAACCGTGATTTTGGAAAAAGGTAAAAATTTGGATAATATTTATGATATTTAGTGTCATAGATTAAAAAAATGTATAAAAAAATTTTTTTAAGAATAGTATTACAAAAAAAAATTATTTAAGTATAATATTTTAAAAAAAATAAAAATTTTAGAACGACCCTTTTTTCAAAATGTTCTATTTTTGAAAAAATGCTTCTATTTTAATAATTTTTTTGCCTGTATGTAGCCCCGGACTTCTGTACGGGAAGGCTCAACTAAATTTTTTTTGGGAAATTATATAACATAAGGGGGTTTATCCATGTTTTACGACAACAAAGGGGAAATTTTTTAAAAAAAAATCCCCAAAATTTTTCCCAAATTTTTTGAATTCTGAAAATAATGTGAATTTTTAAAAAATCAAAAAGGACCCCCTTGTACAGAGGTCTGAGTTTATTTTACAGGCAAAAAAAATTTATTATAATAAAAAGGGTTTTTAAAAAGGAAAAAACTTTTTAAAAACCCTTAAGTAAATTTTTTGGAAAATATTGTTTTTAAAAATGTTTTTCAAATGTTCTTAAAACAATTTTATACATGTATTCTAATCTAAGTGACACTAAATATCATGAAAATTGCCCTTTTTGCGCCTTTTTAAACCCGGGGTTTCCGGGGAAAATTCGGAAAAACAAAAAAAAAAAAATCCCGGTTTTTTAAAAAAGTTTTTTTAAATTTATCCCCACAAAAAAAATAGGTGAAAGGGGGCCCAATTTGTCACTTTTTACTGTTTTAGACCCCCCCCTT
Organism: Trichonephila inaurata madagascariensis; assembly: GCA_019973955.1. Taxonomy (NCBI): domain Eukaryota; kingdom Metazoa; phylum Arthropoda; class Arachnida; order Araneae; family Nephilidae; genus Trichonephila; species Trichonephila inaurata. Next base: position 226,497 of record BMAV01004731.1, on the reverse strand, counting down.
AAAAAAATTTAAGAATTTTTCCCCAAAGTAAGACCTTTTGTTGTTTTAAATGCCAAACGGCCGTACCCAAAAAAACAAATTAGTAATTCGTCTCGCATTTCGCTGGAAACCCAAAGAAAAAATTCGGGTAAGTTAATTTTGGGGAAATTTAAGCAGGGGAGGACTTATGAATTTTTTTCTTTTTTTTGAAAAAAGAAAGGCTTATTTTATTTGTCTGTTATTTGATAGTAGATGAATGTAAACGGTACAGTAATTATTTTACCTATTCTTTTTGCCGTCAAATCCCGGCAATCTTCCTTTTCTTCAATTGGAGGGGAAGGGGAGAGGAACATGTGTTTTGGGGAAAAACCCTTTTTTAAAAAATCTCAAAAAATTTTTAAAACCCCTTGAAAAAAAAGACTTAAAAAAATTTAGGTTTAAAATGAATAAAATATTGAATTTAATTTGCAATTAAAAATTATAACAATGGACGGTTTTTTTTGTTTTTTTTTGAAGGAGGGATATATTGCTAATATTTCGTTGAAGGCTTTACTGAAAAGAACCTTAATTGAAAGCGTATAATTCTTTTTTATGTATAATTTATAATGCTATTTAAAAAGTTTCTGTTATTTGAAAATTAAACACATTAGGGTACATGAGATGACTGAGGTTTTATAAAAACCGTTTTGTGTACCTGTTTTCAGCTGGATACTATTAATGTAGCGGCCATTAGTTTGAACTTCTTACTGGACCAAATTTCAAAGTCTTTGGATATCAACCTTGAATTTGTGGCTCATTTTGTTCGAGTCAGCATTACTTGAAAGAGATGCCGTATTCTCTACCTACAAACTAGTATTAATAATTATTTTTATACAAACTTAACCCCTGACCCAGTTTCCCATCATTTTTTATTGTAAAAGCTTTTTATCATGTATATCTTATCAATTCTTCAATGTTTCATTTTAAAATCTGTCGTAACTTTCAACCAATACTTTTATTTTACGAAGAAAATGTGTAAGAATTTGTTACAACCCGGCTGGGTGGCGTATTTGGTTTTTGTCGCGGGCCTTCCGCACCCAAGGTTGTGGGTTCCGCCCGACCCAAGTCGGTGAATTTTCATCCGAAAAAAAGAAAATTAGACAATCGACAGCGTCCATGTCGATGTTTTAATGCTCCCCCAAAAAAATTTCCCTTTCGGGGTCCCCGTTTGGCTTGGTGTTTGGAAAAATTAAATTTCCCTAAGAAAAATTTCGCATGTTAAAAGCCCCGGGTTGCCTCCCCCCTGGGGAGGAACTAAGGCCAAATTATTTTGTGGTATTTGGGAATCCCGGGAGGATGCCGCACAAAAAAGTGATAAAGGTCCCAAATTAACTTAGGATTTCCCAAAAGAAAAAAATCCCCAATCCGAAACCCCTTAGAGAAAGAAAGGAAAATTTGTTACACCTTTTGAAAAAAAAATTGCGGTTTTTCCCTTATTGCCCGTTTTTTTCAGCACCTTGTACGTTTAAAAACAAATTAATCATAAAAGTTCCTAACCATTTAATCAATAGGCAGTATTTTTGCATATTATACCAATAAGCAGCGTTGAAGTGTAAATAACATTTTATTATTTTTCTTTATCCGTTTTTTTTTTTAAAAAAAGGACCTAAGAAAGTTAATATTTATAACTTGATTCCCGGGGACACCGAAATTTCCCTTTTTTGTAGTGTTAAAAACTTAAATTTTTTAAAATCTGCATTTTTTTTTAAATTTTGAAAAAAAAATATGAAATGATGGGGGAAAGTTTTAGGCCTCTTTATTTGTTTTATTAATGTTATTTTTGCAATCATTAAATTAATTCATAATCTTAATTTAAGTATAATTGGTAAAGGGATTGTTGTGTCAAGTTATTCAATTGTTTATATTAATCTTATACTTTAAAGTAACACGGAAACTATTGGCTAGGAACCTTTTTAATGTGAATTGGTCAAGGACAAAATTCCGAGGGGCACCTGACCTTTTTCAAAAAATTTCCACCCGCCAACGGAAGGGAAAAAGTAAAGGGCTGGTTTTTAAAGTGGTTTCCTCCCCCTTCCCTTCGAAAAACCCCCGATTCAACCCCCCCCCTAACGCCATGGTTTTATTAAAAAGCACGTATGGTCTTAAAAATGTTCATTAAGCAAATAAAAGCCAAAAACTTATTTTTTAAAGCAGAGGGGGATGAGGGAAAATATTTTAAATTTTTAAAAATACATGTTTTGGAAAACTGATAACAAAAAGCCTTGTTGTTGATGTTTTAAATTAAAGTATCCCACTACCCCCAAAAAGGCCCTAAAAAGGAAATTTTCCGGGGGTTTAGTGTCCAATTTTGATTAGAATACATGTATAAAATTGTTTTTTAAAGGTTTTGACAAAAAAAAAATTTTTTAAAATTTAAAAATTTGGAAAAAAAAACTTTAGAATAACCTTTTTTTTAAAATCTCGTTTTGTGAAAAAAGCTTTATTATAATATTTTGCCTATATATAGCTCCCGACCTTGTACTGAAAGGGCCGTAGTTTTTTGAAAAAATTCCCAATTTTTTTTCAAAAGTTTCCCCATTGAAATAATTATCCGGGGGTTTTTTTTAAAAAATTTTTCCCCCTGTTGTCGTAAAAAAATGAATAAAAACCCCCACTTCTTGTTTTAAAATTTCAAACGTTCTAGTTGAGCCTCTGTACAGTGGTCTGGAAACTATATACGGCAAAATATTAGTATAATAGAAGCATTTTTCCTTAAAAAAAGGGGAAAAAATTTTTAAAAGGGGCATTCTCCGGGGTTTCCTTTTTTTCAAAATAATTTACAAATAATTTTTTTTTTAATTTCTATTCTTTCAATAATTTTATAACATTTTTTAATCCAAGTGACACTAAATATGATAAAATTATCCATTTACACCTTTAAAAATCACGGGTTTGAACGTAGTGGTTCCCTTTTTGGGTTTTTTAAAAAAAAGAGTTTAAACGACTTCAATGCAAGAACAAAGTTAGTTTTAATTATTAGTGTCACAAGAAATTTCACAATAAAGTTCTAACGGTATTATTCGTGGAACATTTTTCCACATTATTTAGAATTTTAATTCCAATATTGATATTTTGACAGTGAATTTTCTTGCATTCATTCACAAACATTAAAATATTTTCGAAAGCGGCATTTTCTGTCGAGTTGTGGGTTCGATTCCTGGTGCGATTGAAGAATTGCTGTGTAGAAAGGCTCAAAACTTTCACATGGGCGTGATGTTGAAGTTTGAAAGTGGGATGTCTGCTCAGTTGTCCTCGTCACTTGAGCGTGTGATTCAAAATTACGTTGTCCATCACCAATAACCCTCTTGTTCTTTCGGAGATCGATGTTTAATAAATAATCTATTTAATTAGAATTTAGTTTATTCATTTAAAAAAAAAATTGTTCGTCTCGTACACCCAAAGGTGCGTCGCACCCCTGGTTAGGAACTTATTTTTAAACACATAAAAAATAAGTTAAGGCCGTATCACACGTACATTTTCCATGCAACCTTTTCGTCCAATTTTTGGCCTAATCTGAGGGGGAAGGGTTGCTACAAACAAAACAAAATGCCCGACGTCGACCCCGCCCCTATCTCCCCCATTGAAAAATTACTCGCCCCTTTTTTTTTGAAAAAGAAAAACCAAAAAATTTTTTCTTTAATTTCGTTTGCGGGTTTTTTTTTTATGGGGGTAAACAAAAAAAGGGAAACACCACCTATTTAAAATATTATACACCATTAAAATATTATACGGCATATCTGAAGTGTTAGACGAATTCGAAGCCGCCATCTTGTTTATGAAGTAGGGCTCCGAAGAACCCCATTTGCTAGAATTTCAAGCAACTTTTATTTGGAACAACTTTTTGAGCTCACTAGTAAAAGTTGTTCTAAAACCGTTGCTATGGCAACTTAGTAAAAATTGCACGAATTGGACGAAAAATTGCTTGAAACGTGTACGTGTGATACGGCCTTTACTTCAGTATCCTTCATTTGATTTTAATTAACATCACACTGTGAAGCAACACGAGGACTATAAGCGACAGACCTCGGGATTTTGAAACACCGTCACGTGACGATGACAACAATCTTTCACACCCCGCCAACGTGAATACTTAGAGTCCTGGCTGATTTAACGTGCATCTGCCCCTCTACGCGTCTGGTCTTCAATGAACTAGGACTACCGTGGTCATGTTTTAGTTTTAGTGCTCTTGATTTAAATAAATTAATGTTTTCTCCGGTTGTGATTCTTACTTTTTCAATTCCTACTATTAACTCCCACTCTCTATATATTTATTTACTTATCTTGGTGGAATTTTCAATCGTTAATAAAATACATTTTAAAGCGCTCGATTGAGCTGAAATTTTATACGCATGATTATTTTGGATGACAATACAGTAATTTAATTATAATTAATAAAAACTAATTGATTAAAACTAATTATTTAAAGAATTACAGATACAGCCACGTTGGCATCATTTTTGGTGACTTAGCGACCATTTTGGCTACTTGTGTCAAAACTTGAAAAGGTTTTTTTCTCACATTTTAAAGCATTCATTTGAACTGAAATTTTATATACACGATTGTTTTGGTTGACAATACGACACTTTAATGATAATTAATACAAACTAATTACCACTGAATGTTGTGATTCTGTCCTATGTATATACATATTTATATTAATTGTAACTATTTAATAAAAAGTAGCTAAAATAAAATTTTTCTTTGTTGATCTAAGAATTGACTTTTTTTTTATATTACTTGTTATAACTTTATTTTACTTTAAGAGCGTTGTGTTTTATCCAAAAAAACAAATAATATGTATATAAAAAATTAATTCAATTTCTACTTTGCTAGACAAAAAAAAATTTTTTTTAGTTACTTTCTATTAAATAATTACAACTAATATAAATATGTATATACATATGACAGAATCACAATATTAAGTGGCAAAACATCTTTTAAATTAACATTAAAAACTTTTTAACCGCATTAAATTTGTAATTGCATTTCTTAAGGAAAGTTAAATATAATAGGTAATAATTTATCTTAAAACTAGTCTAAAAAGAATGCTGACGTCTGACTAGCTTATGATTATTCAGGTTAAGTTAAATCTTCATAACAAATTGAACAAAAGTGGTTTTATCCAATGGTGCTGCCATCTGTACTCTGTTCCACCTCAAGTTGGCAGCTTTGGGAAAGGTAGGGAACGAAACAATCCGCTTGAAAAAGTAGTTCCAACTTGTTTTGGAATTTAAATCAAAGCAAATGCACAGAAAATTGCTAAAAAGTATCATGTATTATAGAAATTACGGGTTTAAAGATATATTCTAAGTTAATCACATCTTAAAAGCATTTATTCTTTTAATACCTGTGAACGAATACAGTAGAAATCAACAACTTAGCTTTTGGCTGACAACAACAACATTTGGCTTAAAACACCGGTTTTCAAGATTACATTCTTCCAAAGTATTCGCGCCAAATGAACGCCATTCGCTTTGCGACTTGCTAGTTAATTAATCAATATTTTTAAACATATTGAAACGCAATCCTTAAATATCTCGATTAAAAAAAAAGCTTATACTATTATCAAAAAACCCCACCTCATACAAATTTTTCAAGAGCATTTTTTTTTTTGCTCACCAAATATGGAGAATTTTATATACACTGGTGTGCAAAACTTAAGCAACAATGTAAAAACTTAGCAGATAGCCATGAAATTGCAGAAAAGGAGGTCTGGAGATCAGTACAGTGAACAAGTAAATCAGTAGAAACGTCATGCGCATGCAAATATCAGCAACAAAACGTCAAAAGCGATGTGAGCGTACGCAAAACGCGTGATGTCGGCACGCGCTGCTCAACAGTAGAATAAAATGAAGGACGGAGACGCAATTCAACATATTCGCTGCAAGTGCCAGTGAGTCAGTTCGTGAAATATGGCTGAAGAAATCACCTGGACGACTTCACAAGTGGAAGAATGATCGGAAAGCTGGAGGAGGGGCGTACTGTCACCGGTTTTAGCTGCAGAGTTGGGAATCAACAAAATTGTCGTTTCGCCCCCTTTGGGAAAGCGTTCAAAACCACAGGTAATGTTAGAAAGGTTGGTGGTGGCCGCCCGAGGACGACAACTGCGGGGTGACCTATACATCATCCTGCAGGTGAAAGAGGTCGACAGAAGTCAGCAAGCGCCATTGCTCGGAACTCTGTACAGCAACGGGTCGACAAGTGTCGCGGTTTCGGGCCAGACGCCTTCAAAAGGGGCATGTTTGCCCGCCGTCCTGATCGCTGCCTCCCGTGAAAGTTGGCCACCGAAGCCACCATTTGCAGGGGCCAGAGGCACAAAAAATGGGCAACTGATCAATGGAATCGTGTCCTTTTACGGATGAGAGTCGGTTCAGTACCAGAAACGATTCTCAACACGTTTTGATTTGGGGGGAGAGATCGGGACCCGGTTTTATCCCAGAACATCAGGGAGAGAATACCGTACGGGGGTCCTGGAGTTCTTGTCTGGGGAGGCATTATGCTGAACGGGCGAACCGAGCTTCACATTTTCGACAGAGGGTCTGTAAACCGGGATCGCTATTGTGAGGAGGTACTTCTTCCCCATGTGCGTCTTTTCCGAGGTGCCTTTAATCAAGACTTCATTTTTATGGATGACAATGCACGGCCACATCGCACTCTTGCTGTTGAGGAGCTGCTGGAAAGTGAAGATATCATTCGAATGGACTGGCCAACGTGCTCCCCAGATTTAAATCCCATCGAACATGTGGGATGCTTGGGAGACGTATTGCCACACGCTTACATCATCCGGGGAACAACCAACAACTCAAACAGATGTTGATTGAGGAATGGGCACCCTACCCCAAGAAATGTTGCACAGCTGGTTCTGAGTATGCAGAGACGGTGCGAAGCAACCATTGTAGTAAGGGGAGGGCATATACCATATTAAGAACATCTGCTTGTTCTTTCCTGTTGGATAGACAATCATGAGTCACGATACTATGCGTTCAATAAAGCTTGTTTTTGTTTGATTCCATACCGTATGCGTTGTATTCCTTTTTCAGCGCCGATGCTTTCGTCATCCTTTACGTACATAATACTCTCCCTCATTTCAGAATTTCATGTCTCTCAGATGATTTTTCGGGAAGTTATGGCAATAAACCCACCTGTTGCTTAAGTTTTGCACACCAGTGTATATTTGTTATAGTTACACACTTCTCCTAGAGTAACCCCGTAGCAGCTGTGATTTGGTCATCGTACCTTTCCCAGCGCTGCCAACTTAAAGTGAAACGGACTATAGAGGAATAATATTGACTGAAATATATCTTTTAAACTATAGTTAATTAAATTCAAATAGTGAATTAATACTTGAAAAAAATGTAGTTGAACTTGAGTGGATGAATAAAATGTATTTTATCAACGATTGAAAATTTGTGAACTAGATATATAAATATATATAGGGAGAGTGTGAACTAATAGTAAGAATTGAAAAAAATTATATTTTTGATTTCTATATTTTATTCCATTTCACTCAGAGTTTAAAACGTATTGTTGAATAACTAGTAAGTCTATACAAAAAACCACCACACACACAAATTGTAACATTTTTGAATAATTTTGCAGGTGACAAGTTCCGGCTGGTAGTGGCTTCCACCTTAAAGGAAAATGGCCAACCTGATGACGGCGAATGGAACTCTATTCAGTTTATAGGTCCCTCGAGGGCCGACGCCTTCGAATACGTATCCTACGGAAAGATCTACCGCATTGAGGGCGACGACGCTGTGCAAGAGGCTTCTAGGCTGTGAGTAGGCTTTTTTTTTACATTTACCGCAGAAGTTTTTCTAATTTATTGTTTCTTTCAGTGTTAAAAGCAAATTTATTTTTGAATATTTTACTGTGAGATATCAGAAGTAGGAGTGAGGAAAAGTAAACTGAAAAGTACACTTTAAAAGTTTTAATTAAATGACAAATGTTTTAAGTAAAAAAAGTTAAATTATGGTCCTCAAAATGAATTCTTAGAAGCGAACGTATCCGATGAAGATGTGTAAGAATTGAATATGAAAGGGGGAAAAAAAAATGTAATATGATGTGTATTTTTAGAATGGAGGGAAAATTCATATTAAAGAAAGGAAAGGAGCTTTATCTCAAAAGAAACATATTGTTTGAATTGTATATAGTGAATTGTTAACTGTGTAGTGTGTGTGTTTTTAGTGCAGACTCTTGGATGTTATGTTGCGGGGGAGGGGTAGTTTGCGCCGTTTTCTATTTTAACACATTATTGATCGAATTATCATTGCTATGCAACCAACTTTTGTGCTACTGAGGTCATTGTTCTGAGTTTAAATACTTGCTGACATTGTAACATCTAAAATAGAAATGTAATTTTAGGAGGTAGTTAAAAAGGAGGATCATTGAATTTTGTTAAATTATATGTTTATTTTACTTATTTTATATCTGTTTATAAAAAATTTGTTCGTGTTTTCCTTGATAATGCCGGGGGAAAAAAATTACTTTTCAAAATTCCATTCTTAGTGTCTTAGTGCCTTGTATAATGTCCCTGTACCAGTAGCGCACACAAAATTTTTCAAGGGGGTCCTTGGTCGAAAGTTCACCATTCTTGTATCATGCTCCTTTGGATTTTGTCGATTTTCGGGAACAAAACACAGTAAAAAACTAATTATTGAATAAATAATTAGCATTAATTAATAAAATTAACCATTAATAACAAATACTTAATTTTTACGTACTATATGCTTAGAATTATAATCAAACGGAAAAAAATTAAGGGCTTTGGGGTCCGGACCCCAGGACCCCCATCCTTGTGTGCGCCACTGCCCTGCACGCATACAATATGAATACTTAAATTCTCCTAAATATTGAAATCTAGAAATAGATGGAATGTGTTGCCTATAAAATGATTATATAGTAAGTATTGTCTGCAAACTTATCCGGTATTTTTGCTACTTATGTAAATATGAGGCAAAAATCAGGAATTTATTTAATTTAATGCCAGAAAAATAAATCTTTTAATATGAGAAGACTTTTCACTTCGTTGACTTTACAAAGTGTCGAGTGCAATGGAACAAAGAATATGCATTAAATTTTGCTTTCACAGTGGAATTTCGACTACAAATACTTTTAAATGTGGCTAAAAGCTTTTAAAGATGACTGATTACCAAAAACAACAGTGTTTGATTGACGCTTAAGAACCAAGTTAATGCTCACTGCTATCTTTGTTTGTCTAAATTTGTGCAATATGAATTTCTACCAGGTAACCAAACAATCAATAAAGATTATTCTTTGTTTGTTTTGCATCATTTACGTGAAATAATTTTGTCTTAAATGATCTGGTGAGATAACTCACGGGTTTTGCATCGCGATAAAGCGCCGCTCACGACGTCATTATTGTACGTGATTTTTTTTTTTGGCAAAGCATTTCAACAAATATTGCTCTTACAATAAATTCGGCAAAATATGTGTACTATCAAGAGATGGGCTGATGTGTGGATTACTTTTATTCCTTTTAAAATTTTCTACATCACATGATACTAACTTCTCCATGTTCCGTATTTACCTCTGATAAGGTACTATCCTACTTTCTTGTTTCCACGCCTCTAATTGCCTCTTCACCGTTTTTGGTCCATTGATAGAATTTAAGGCTGTCTTCGGTCAATGTTAAAAAACAGGACCTGAATTCAGAATATTTTTTCGAATATAAAAGAACTAAAACATTAATATTATGTTCTGGCTTCGTTTTTAATAATAGCTTACTTTATCATATTACTCATTATCGGAGTTGACATATTTGTTCTGGTGTAAAATGTGTTTCGCGTTTTTCTCCTATTCCGTAAATGAGCTATCCCTTTACATGTTAAAAGAAAAAGTTAATTATTTATGGAATATTTTAAAAACATTATAAACAAACTTATGAATAACAATACTGCAAATTTTTTCATGAAAATTGAAACATTTTTCTGTCTGAAAATGTGCTCCGTGTTTAGTTCTGGTTTTCGTACTTTTGCCGAAGACAGCCTTAAAGAAAATTCGATGCGAATCATGAAGGAATTTCACAAAAACGTTTTTTTTTTAGAAATGTTTTGAGAGTTGGAAAAAACGTTGACACAGAAGTGCATTGAAGTCGAAAAGATTACTTTGAAAAAAATATTATTAATTTTAACATCCTTTGTTTTTTGACAGCATCTCGGGTACATTTTGATCATGATAGTATTAATAGTTTAAAATTCATCTTGCTTGTAGCTCTACATTTTCAAAACTTTTATTTTGTTCTTATTTTAAATGAGAAATAATGCAAAAGTGATCATTTTAAAAAAAAAGTCATGTGTAAATTATGTACAATATATAAAAGAGGAAATTTTTACTTGACAGATCTCCTAGAAAGAAGTTGCCGACGAAAATTAGTCTGTGGTATAGAGAGTTGTAAGAAAAATTGCTTCGAGTTTTGTAATAAGAATTTTTAATCGTTGAAAATGGTACATTTTGAATTACTATTGTAAACACCTAAAAAGCAAAAATAAACACTTCCTAGATATGAAAAAGTATTCCATCTTTTCTGTAATCAATCAATCTCATAGACGAACTTAAAGGGAGGTCTATTGTGCTAAACTATATGTATAGGTACTTGGCGTTGTCAATCCTAAATTGTCTCATGCCTGGATGTTAGGAATAGGCACTCAAATTGGGAATAATTATATTAATATTGAAACATTTTTGTATTATATATTTGTGTGGTTATATATATATATATATATATCTATGGGGAAAGGGAGGGAAAATGATTCGCTCATCCATCATGAAATCTCCGGAACTATTAGACATGCATACTTAAAATTTGCAACGCATATTTCTTTTGTTGAGTAGAGACGTGTTTTGCGGAAACCCACCACCTGGGATGGGGGTACAGAAGCATAAAAGAAAGATTACTTCCGTTTTAGAAATGAAGTCCTTGATTAATTAAGTTAAGGTCATGGCTGTTCGAATTTTTTAATACAATCGAAAGCTTAATGTTCAGTAACTCTCAATAACTTAAAAAAAAAATTATGTATAATCACGCAACACCATGAAATACTCAGTGAAGCGGGTGGGTTACAGCTAGTATGTAACATATTTAATTTTTATTACAGTGAAATCATGAAATTTAGGAACATTCGATAAATATACAATGTTTGACTTAAAAAAGGAAAGTTTTTTTTATTTTTATTTATAGATATACAACTAAATATGAAAGATGTTAGGGAGGAAAATGTTAATTGTTTTATGGCTGTCATCAACTATTATCAAAGAGCCCTATTTAAACATGAATACATTTCTAAGGCAGAATATTGCTTTCTTTCTCACTTGGGCGCAGTTTTAAAACGCATTTTGTTGTTGTTACTTATGCCACCTGATCGACAGTGGCATCATATCAAAGTCCGCGAAATTCATCGCAGCGAAGGACCAGATTTTTACGCCTGTCGTTAGCTTTAGTTTTGAGCACCATGCAGGTGACAGTACGATTTTGCTCAGTTCCACCCCAATTTTGAGGGAGAACACCCTGGGGAGAGTCAGGGGCCTCTCACCTCTCTTCCCCTTCTACTAACATCACGAGCGGACTTGCGGCTCGACGGCTATTTGGAGTACCCCCTTGATGCATTTTGCGTTAGAGTATTGTATGTAGGAGATGTAATACGGAACACATTTTTTTTTACCAGAAAAAAATAGGTTGTCTCTCACACAAATGAGCAGTAAAAGATCACTAAAATTAGAATATATATCTTTATGTATATATGTAATAATTCCCTTTAATTTCATTTAAACAACTTTTTAATTTGTAAAGGTCCTGGCCTTCAGGACCCGCGTGTAAATAATTAAGTAGCTTACCCGCATAACGGGATAATCGTAACTGTGTCTCTTGAAAAGTAACAGCTCTGCGTTTTTAAAGTAAGCTTACGTAATTTTCTATCGTACGATTTCTTTCCACCAATAGTAGGGTCCCTCCACGGAAATCCCGCGGATTCTAAGACTTCTTGTTGCCGCTTCATATAAATACCCAAGACTCTGGGAAATCTCTACTTTAAATATTTTTCATTTTGGCTTTCTCTACTGGACAAGTCCGGCCCTTTTCAACTTATTTCAATTTCTAAGACCCTCGGGCAGCCAATGAGAGTCTGTCTCTGTCATAACTTGCCATGCACCAATGAGAGAGCAGCCTCTCAGCTCTCCTTCTACTTGAACTTTTGCTACAATCCATAAGTATTAACCGTACGATTGGCTCGACCAATCAGGAAGCACCATATCAACCATGATAACAAAAACGTCGTTCAACAACAAATTCACCGCCAGATATGGGATTAGGGGCCGCAAGCGGCCCATATGCCCAAATATAAAGACCGTAAATCTCTCTTTTTTTGTCGTAGTCACAATGTAACGCACGTGTGTCTTTTTCTACTGTGTGTTTTCTGTGTTAGGTGTTTAAGATATGTATGTTTGTGTGTGTCTACATGTACAATAAACAGGATTAACTATCCACAAAGGACTGCTTCATCAATAACATCCATATTACGTCAACCACCTAAAATGTTATCATCGTTACAATAATTATTACCAATGGCCACGATTATGTCATATATATATAGAAGAAATATTTTGATCTTTTGGTCTTATTCTCGTTAACATTACGCGAAGGCACTGCCCTAAACAAAAATGCATAGTATGTTAAATTATGCATATCTCTTTCAACATTAGTAAAGTCGGATTATTATACTAATATGAAGGAATTTTTCTTATAATCTAACGTGAGATAAAGACAGATTTAAGGATTATCTTTTACTTTATTATGTTTATATACCATCTTTTTTAAAGAATTGTCATTTGTTCCTATGCTTTATATTGTTCATAGCTGGTAGTCTATTTCATGTATATCCGTCCACTTCTATCTCTACTATTTGTACCATGTACCAAAAGCAAGTTCCAGCAAAAAGAATTTTGGGTGGTTAGTCGCGTGGACTGAAGTATTGCGTGCGAGTGCGAACTCGATAAGTTGATATGGCAACCTTAAACTGATGTGTTTGTTTTTGGGCTGTGGAAGTCACTCTGGACGGTAAACCATCCCCCTCCGTGATGTTGTTATTAGCAAATGGGAGGTGGTGTCGTCTCGTGGGAAATTGCCTGGGTACAGTTCTGGAGATTTAACTCCCATTATGTGTGTTTGTTTGTTTTTAATGCTGTTGCATTGGCTGGTGTTAAAGAATTGGAAAGCTTAGAAAAGCGTAAATTTTATCATTCAACCATTATTGTTTGAATCAGTTCTTTTTTCACCCCTATGTAAAAAAGAACTGTTCCGAATGATGTCTCGTGCGCATGTTGCGACCCCGCAGTCGCTGTTGAAGTTGGAGACACCGAATAAACAGACATTGTAGTAAAATCAACACCTTTATTTTATTTTCAACTTACTATCAGAAGGTCGTTTAAACAAAGGGAGCGGTCAACTTAATTACTAACTTAAATGACTATAACAAATAATTGGATCGCTTATCTTTCTCTAAGATCTGACGTCAGTAGCGCACACAAAAATTTTCAACGGGGGAGTCTACCATTTTGGTACGCCGCCCAACATATTCCTTTGATTTTGTCAATTTTCGGGAACAAAAACAATACAAAATTAATTAATGAATAACTAATCAGCATTAATTAATAAAATTAACTATTAATTTCAAATACTTAAATAAATTTTACGTAATATATACATAGGATTATAACCAATCGAAAAAAAATCAAGGGGTATGGGGGGTGTCCGGACCCCTAGGATACCCCCTTGCGTGCGCCACTGTCTGACGTAGTACTACTCGTCCTGACTTGACGAGATATCTTGTTCAGTAAGACGTAGAATTCCCTTCCTAATTCTCTTCGCTTATTAACTCTAATAATCTAAATTTCGTAGCAGCCTAACGACCGTCAACTTCACTCTCACTTCACTAGCCTTTAAATGGCAACTTGCATTTGCATAAATTACAGTTTCTTCTACGTGAGGCGATTTTATAAAAAAAACATACATTAGTTAAGAAATATTTTTCCCAAGAGGATTAATAAAAGGCGTGAACAGGACCCATTACATTCTGTAATGACAAAATTTTTGTTTTACGTGTTGAAGTGGAAACAACTGCACTATGTTCCTTTTAAAATCGCAATAAAATAAGTGTATATGGATAGATCAACTACACACGATTGTATATTCTTAAAGTCTTGAAATTTTGTGATAAAATTGTCTTATATTGGAAAAATAACATCTCGGTCGTCCTTAATCGCGAAGAATTTCTTTCGAAACATTTGTGAAAAATGCGTGACTCATTAAGATGTCGTCAAAGTGCAAAATAAATTGTACAGTTAACGAAAGTCTAATGCAAATAGAGGAAATTGTAGCAGATATAATTTATTTAGATCCAATTTTCCCCCGTTCTTTTAAAAGTACGAAAGTAAAATAAATAGATAAAACTTCTGTTTTTCCTCTCAAGCCTAAAGACATATTAAAACACAACCATAAAAAAAAGAATCCCATTACGCTTTACATTTTTTTAATATTTAAAATCTCTTATGTTTAACTTTTGCTATTAGCATTTATGAAAGAAAAAAATTTCTATACATTTTCTTAAGGAATTCGAAGCTGTATGCTGTATGAATTTGTATTTAGTGGTTGAATTCCAATAACGTAATAAGACGTTAATTTTGTGGTGTAACTCCCAAAATTTGATTAACTGACTGTGTGTATGAGGATTCAGTATGCATAAGAATTTTACTGGGAATCGATGCATGAGTGTAGGTATAGAAGCTAAACAAGAATTACAAGCACAAATATTCAACTAAAAATTTTTTTTTATCAATTATCTCAAACTATGAGGGGAAGATAAAGTGTAATACTGAAATCTAAATGTTAAACTTTTACTTGTCTGTTGCTATAAGAACTAAATGCAAGGTCCTGATATTGTCCTCTCCCAATTGTGATGTTATGAAAGCTCAGTTATATTTTTCCGATACTCGAATCTCCGAACAACAATCCGCTGATAATATTTCTCTACGATAATTCTAGATTCAAAATTTTTTTAAACTGTATATCTTTCTATAGAGTTGCTATTCCTCCCTATATATTAGCTACACTCTTTATATAAAACTACACCTTTGCAATCACGTTTCCAGGGTGGGGAGTTAGTGAAAAACTTTCTAATTTCATTAAGGAAAACTTAAATTAAAGAAGACTTTGCGAAATTGCCCTTTAGAAGTTGCGCCAATGGAAATTTTAAAAGTAACGTACGAAAAGTTTTATTTCATATAGTTAATATGTAAGTATGAAGCCCCTCTTGAAAAATGTAAACAAAATTAGAGAGCGCTAGAAATTATTTTCAAGATTTGTTTAATTTTTTTTTAATAAAATACCCAATAGGGGACGTTGCTGAAACTATTAATTTACTTTTTTTATCGCATTTTCATTCAAAATTTGCTTTGCTGTCTCTGGAGCCATCTTCAGATAAAAATGTTTTACCATCTTTTCATTGCAAAGCATGGGATATAATTTCGTTGAAAGTTGAATTGTAAGACAAGTAATCACTATGCTTAATATGTCAAAAATAGTTTTAAACTACTTTTCTTCTTTGAATAATTGTTTTAAATATATCAAAGTCCCTTCTCTTTTTCTCCTGAATCGTTCTGAACTACCTCTTTTAATTAAAAAAGAATGACAATATTACTTAGACATTATGTCGCCATTTCATGTAACATACTTCATTGGTTAAATTCATGTGACGATAACTATAATCACATGTTTCCAACCTATCAATTCATGCGCGTCGCCGTTGCCAACTTTTATTTCTTGCAGAAACTTTTCTTTAAAATTACAAATTCGTCGACATTTACGCACATAGGTAAAGGAAATGAACTTGATTTAAAAGTGCATGTATAGTATAAAATTTGCTTTTTTAAATTTAAACTTTTTGATGAATTTTAATACTTGGAACACATTTTTACGCACACAAGTGTTAAATTCGAAATTTTATCTAAATTTTACAAGTTGAACAAGTACATATCTTGTTTCAGTTTTGAATTAAATAAAGAACATGTGATTTCATTTATCATGTCACCGTCATAAATCCAGCTCAATAAATATCGTCTACCTTTTCTCATTTTTGTGTGATTTTACCAACACAAGATATATTTAGGAAATACTTTCATATTGTGTTATCTTGAATCCCGTTTTGGATATTAAAAAAAATCAACGTAAAATGTTTATAACATTCTTTTAATTTAATGCTCTTGATATATAGGATAGCAAAGCTATATACACATGTATTCAAAAATTTAAAATCAAAATATGGTTTCCTCTAGCTCAGTACACTGTACATAAGCGTTTCGGCTAAGCTAAAAGAGTTTTTTCGACATTTTTGGGGGTATTTTACCAACTCCCTCTTAAATTGCTTTTTGAAGCCCTTGAAATGCTCTTTACATCTATTTAATTGTTGTTGTTTTTTAAGTACCCCTATAAAAAATAATCGCAAGAAACACAGACAGATGATAGTGATAGACATTTATCAGGAAGGAATTTATTTTTATATTTACAGTCATTTATGTTGTTTTTGCAGTATCCATAAATTGATCCCAATGTTGATGAAAAATGAAAGTTTGCCTTTTGAGGTAGAAGACGTTTATTTTTTTGATCAGTCATGTTTCAAACATAATTCTGATAGTATTTGTGCATCAATTTCCTTGGGTAAGCTTTACTGGTTCTGATCAAGGTTTCAAAAATGATTTTTGTTAAAGCCTTGAGAGACATTTCCATCCATTCCCACCATACACCTGATGGCCAACTTGCATTTTGCAAAACAGCTGCGTCTTTTGCCTTTTTTTGCGTGAAATATATTGTATTTTCGTTTTGCAGTTGTGAATGATAAATGAAACAGTGTTTCATTCGAAGTTATCCATGTTTTGTAACTACCTTTGCATAACATTAAATACAGAGGCTAAGAACTTTTTCTTCGTTTTTCTACGGTCTTAACATACATTTGATGACAGTCTTGAAAATTTACTTTTTTATAGCCAATTTTCTTTATGTAACGATAAATTGTCGATTGCTCTATCTGTAGTTTCTTTGTCATAGGTTTTTGAGGCAAAGGATTTTCTACAGTGATAAATACAATAGAAAAATGTCTTTTTTGATTTTTAAATGCTTTATTTTTTTTTTTTTACAGAATTTGAGCAATTATCCTTCAAAATCTGTAAAATTTCGTTCCAGGTTTGAGGATATCATTTCAGTACTATAATTTACTCCCACTAATAAAAATGGTTAGATTAGTAATTTAAATTGTTTCATTTTTAAACTAAAACCAGTAGTAAAACGATAGAAATTCATCATAAATAGTTATATGCTTTTAAAATTGGTCACACTAATTTTGAATCAACCGGTATATACCAACAACATTCATTTATAATTCCTCTAAGTGTTCTTTAAAAAGTGGGAAAACTCTTTCACAATGAATAATCTTCACTGTCACTTAAGAAAACACAAACAACAATTCAGATGCCGCGCTACTGGTAAAAAAAATTTGCATTCCGCTAGACTTTTGGCAAGTGGCTTTTATGTCGTCGTTGCACATATCTTCTTAATGGCGTGTTTAGGGTCTTGTTCTGTGAGCCTTCGAAATCGTACCTAATTAATGCCTCTAAACAAAGTATGAAGGAGTAAATAAATTTTGTCCTAGTACAGAATATGCTTTTGGAAATAAGTTCTTGTACTCTGAACCTGGAGTTTTAATGGAAAATAAGCAGGCGATTTCGAACATAACTTAAAGTCATATAACTTACTAAAAAAAGAGGTTTTGTAATTTTTTTTTTTAATAAAATGGATCTGCATATAATTAACTGTGAATTTCTACATATTTTACAAAGTGACAGAAAAATTTGAAGATTTAGTATTATTTATATATGGAATCCACACACAATTAAAATTAGAAATATTCATTTAAAACTTATACTTTTTTGAATTAGAAACCTGGTTAGATCTTTTGTTAATTAAGATTTAGATCTTATATCTTAAGTTAAGGGAACAAAAATTGGTGGTTAAATCTTACCTCCGAATTTTGGAAGTTTCTGAAAAAGGTTTCGGAGAACCTTAATTAGTGTTCGTTTAATTCACACCCCTCCCTTTCCTTTTCCCCCCTTGGTTCCTCCCTCTCCCGGGTCTTGTTTGTGAACCCCCTACATACGTTTATGTAATATAGTTACCATTTCTGCAATTATCTTCATTTTAAAGCATCACAGGTTAAATGTTAAAAAAGGAAATTGTAAAATAAATGTTTTAAAATTAATAAAAATCAATGTTTTTTATTTTATTTTTCTGAGTGGGAGCAGCTGCACTTCTGCTCAACTCGAGAGCTTACACTGCTTGTAGATTTTGCTTGTAAGAACAATTGTTTAATAATACGAACAATATATTTCACCATTACGATACCAATTATCTAGTGTAGAATACAAGGGCGCGCGCGCTATCTTATTTCTTGAACTTTTTTTTAGATTATAGATGGGGGTTCAATAACAATTGATTTCTTCGAGAATTTTCTTTTGCTAGATATCCCCCCACTAACTGAAGAAGATACTAGGCAATACGTGTCTGTTCTAACCTCGAATATTTGAACTTTTCTATCACATTAATTTAATTTACAGTTATCATTAAATAATTTTATTAATAATAATCATTAATATTAATCATGAACACATTTTAGCACTGGCGTAGCTAGTCCTAAATAGACCCTGTATCAAAATTCCTCGTGGGCCCTTTTTTGAAAAGAATTAAAAGACACTTACTTCAAAGTGCCAGAATGTTACACATTTTGAAGCACCTGTATCTTGGGGGCCCCGTATCACTGAAATGGTGGTAGCTACGGCCCTGCATTTTATTTCATGTTGTTTGGAAAACGCTAATTTAATGTGAATTAGTTAATATATGAGTAAGATTAGAATTTTTTTCATTTCTTTTGAAAGAAAAATTGGAAAGGTAAACTGTTATTCACTTAGACAGATTGACATGTGCAAAAGTTCTTAATATTTGTATTGCTGAAATTGAGGACATGTAGTTTAACCATAGAAGTGTTGCAACATCATTATGAATACGCATCCGTCAAACCAGCGTGCAAAATAACTAAGTTATAAAACTCAGTTTTTTAGTAGTAAAATAAGAGCAATAATTATAGTAAGAAAAATATCAAAGTCTAATCTGTATTTCAAGAAATGGAGGATATTACAATGTACACATGAGAGTGGGAGAACAATTAAAGTCCTAAAGTATACAGCTTTTGGTTACACTTACTCAGTGGTTTTCAAACTGGTTCCACGGAACCCTGGGGTTCCACGAGTCACAATAAAAAAAATCGAAAAGAAATTTATAAATTTGTATGTACAATTTTATTTCTGTGAAGTTTGTATAATTACAAGTATCTATCTCGTAAAACTCATCCTATTCATTAAAACTGAAAATTTCATTTATGTATAATAAACTTTGTTTTACGACACTTTTTTTAACTTTTGTTATAATAAAATAAAAAAATATTAAAATGTTTTATCTTTATATATATACGCTTTCTACTAGCAAGGGCGGCAAATTTTAAGGGTGGCATTTGAATCAAATTTGAATTTTTTTTTTACAAAGAATTTGATATATTTTGCATTCAACGTATTTTATTATTTTTATTTTCTACTCTGTATATTTAATGACAGTTTTCTTTCATGTTGAAACTTGAAGGGTTCAAGGCGGGAGTATATGTTAAAGCATGAAATATTTAATGTGTTTAGACATCTTTCACTTGTAAATTTCTCCCCATCCCGGAGTGAGGTCACAACGGATATTCCTTTCACCCTTACGATGTCAGCTATCCAAAAAGGGACAAGGGTAATAAGAGGTTTTGATAGATAGAGCTAGAGGAGATGTTTTATTTTAGTCCTGAGTGTAGTTACTGTAAGTTTAAACAAACGCTTGTGATTCCCACCATCAGTAGACTATTTTTCGAAGAAATTGGCCTTCTGAAATGGACGATTTCTTCTCTTATATTTCACTCGTTTGATTTTATAACAAGTAATTATGTCCTTAATTTCGGATTATTTGAATTTCTTAAGACTTAAAATAATATATATAGAGAGAGGGGGCGGCATTTTCCATTTTTGTCCGGGGCGGTAAAACTGCTAGGCCGGCCCTGCTACTAGATTATGAATATTCTGTTGTTTACTATCTTGGGTTCCACGAGATAATTGTATAGTCGTTAATTAACGCAGTGTCTTGCATAACTAAGTATCTTCTAATGGAAAATGTACCATTTTGTAATTGGGGGGGGGACACCTATAATGATGGAAAACACTTATCAACAGATTCGATGTTAAAATCTAAATTTAAGCAATGAACAGCTAGCTCCTAAATTTTATGTGGCAAATTCATGATAAATACACAGTATTTCTCACACGTATAAGCATTTTAATGCCATTCAGAACATTGTGTTTAAGTGAAATATATTTCTCAACTTAAGCGGCTACAAAAACAAAGTATTAGGTTGGGGAAAAAGAAATCCATTATTTTTGCATGAAATTCAAAACTTTATTTAACATTTTTCGGATTTTCCGATTTTGGTCAAATATGTACCGTTTTGTTGTATAATTTGTTGCCATTTTAAAGGTAGCTTCATATTGCCTCTCTCATAGAAGTCTTGGCCTTTATTGGCGAAAAACTCTAGTAATCGATTTTCACAATCTTCTCTTGATCCTAATTTCTTATCACTTTGGAAGTTTTGCAATGCGAGAAAAAGGTGGTAATCGTTTGGTGTCAGGTCCGCACTATATGGTGCATGCATTAAAACTTTCCAACCTAGCTCCCTGAGTTTCTGGTGAGTCACTACAGACGTGTGTGGTGTGGCGTTGTCTTGATGAAATACACCTCTTCTGTTGGCGAATTCTGGTCGTTTCTGGTCAATCACTAGCTTCAAACGGTCCAGTTGTTGACAGTAGATATCTGAATTTAGTGTTTGACCCTACGAAAGCAACTCATAATAAATTATTCCTTTCCAGTCCTACCAAATACACAGTAGAACCTTCCTGGATGTTAGTCCTCGTTTGAGCTGCTTCGCCGCGCTTTGACCACGATCGTTTTCTTACAGTATTGTTGTATGTGACCCATTTCTCATCCCCGGTCACCATTCGCTTAAGAAATTGGTCGATTTCATTCCGTTTGGCTAGAGCTTCGCAGATGGAAATTCGATCTATCATATTTTTTGGTGTGGCACCCAAACATCGAGCTTCTTTTTGAATCCAACTTTGCTCAAATGGCTTAAAACTGTTTTATGGTCGATCTTTAGCTCCTGGGTGATGTTACGACTACTAACATGTCGGTCAATTTTGATTATTTCTGTGATTTTATCGACATTTTCGATGACGGGCGCGGGGCAACTTTAACATCAAAAATGCCTGAACAGAATCGACGAAACAAAAATTGCACGTAATTAGCTGTTACAGTATCGACACCATAAACACCATTTACAAATTTCAGCCATCTGGCTTGCATTTTCGCCTTTATCAAAGAAAAACTGTAAAATGTACCGAATTTTCTCTTTATTGACTTCCATTTTTAACACCTTGTAACTCATAACTGAATGGACCAAACAAAAAACAACAAAATAAATTTTTTAGTGTGAAATGTCACACTTTGACAACGAGCATAAATTTGAAATTGTTTGATCGATAATTCACGAGATATCGACACTACAGCCATCTACGGAAAAAATAATGGATTTTTTCCCCAACCTAATATAAAAAAAACATATCAAACACAGAATATGAAATGCGACTGCAGATAATTTCAGTAGACATAGACTTCGACAATTTGTGTGATAAAAAACAAGCATATATACCAGTTACTAAATATAATGCACAGGTCGGTGACCTTGAATCACAAAACTAATGAGAATTTTTTAATAATAAAAGCAATATTTCTTTTAATTGCCTTTACATAATTTACCTATAACATGTTGATCTACTTTAAATATTATTTTGAGATATATTTTTCTAAGTATGTGGAATGGGGTTCCACGAAAACACTTTCTAGTTCTAGGGGTTTCATGGAAACTTCTTCAAGCTCTAGGGGTTCCGTGAATTGAAAAAGTTTGAAGATCACTGCACTAACCAATTTGTCTGCTCTTTTCAAAGAGAATGTTATATCCCGCCGTGATTCAATGTATATGTTGTGAGAATATGAGCGATAGTGTCACCATACAGCTCGAGGTTCAAATAAAAACCGTATCAAGAATAACACAAATTTCGATCTGACTTTTTTTGATTCACATATATCTTAATTTTGCGCTCATCTGTCTCACACTCTGACTCGTTTGCTCATAGGAGGCTTAGGCTCCCTTCACACCAAACGACTCCGATTCCTTCACTGTCAAACGTGTCTGATTGACCAAGATTCGGCTTCGTAATTTCCCGCTTAAATAAGCAAAGATTTGCTTCCCTCCTTCACACCAACCAAAACCTGTTCAATCCGCCGTCATTCTCATTCACGCGTGATTCGGCAGGTCAGATTTTCTTCACTCATTCACCAGCAGCTGGGAGCTATTTCTTAAAGAAAAAGTGAATTCAAACAAATAGAGTGTATATTTTTACTGTTTTTTTATGTTTAGTGATTTTTTCACATAAAGTTTCTATTAAAGAAACTGATTTCAGATGTTTGATGATAATGAATCTCTTGTTAGGGTTAGCATTATTTTGTTTTTATGCCAATAGATGGCGCTTATATTTTTGGTATTCATAGTATTCTTTTTCATTATGTAAAGTAACTCTAGTTCTTGTCACCGAGTGTGTAGGCTGTATTTTGTCCCTGCTAATCTTGCACAAATAATAAAATTAATTTTGCATGTATTATTTTATTCAATTTTAGAAATTTGAATACTTTATTCTTTACTTTTTAATACTTTAAAGTAAAATGTGTGTGTGTGTTTTTTTTTTGGGGGGATATTCTGAAGGATGTTGGAAATAGCTTCAGAGATCAATTTAATAAGAATTTATTTAATTTTGGGAGAGAAAAAATTTAAATATTTATAAGAATGCTAAAATAAAATAAAACACCGATATTGTCGGTAATTTAAATTTTTAAAAAGATTCCATTTTTTTACTATATAGATCTCAAATTTTGTTATATGAAACAAACAAAATGTAAATGGCATGTAAAATTTTTAATTCATTAATATATTAGCAAACCATTTTTAAATACATAATCAAAAAAATAGTTGTTATATGCTACAAAAGCTGTAGTATATAACAACATTTGAAATGCCTTTTTAAAAACATTAGATATATTATTTGTAAAAATAATTGGATTATAATATAGTTACAATACATATTTATTGTTTGTTACTACTTTTCAGACTATAATTACACTTGATACTAACAGGCAAAATATAAAGAAATAAAACCGTTCTTAATTTTTTTGTTTTATGTATTTCAATTTGAAAATAAATGAATAAGGATACAGTTGTGGAATTAATAGCTTGAAACGTGAATCGTCTTAAAACATTAAAAACAGCATCCATGTTCGACAGCAACTGATGGAAGAATGATTGATCCGTGGCGGTGTGAAGGCAAATCTCTGTTCATTCAGAATCGCTGTGAATAGGAAAGATCGCTACAGACTCGGAATCGTTTGGTGTGAAGGGAGCCTTAGCTAATGGAAAATAATGATCCGTGCCACTAAAAATAAGTCACTTACATAATATGTCTTCAGAGTTATTGTGTTTCTCTTTTTTTATGTGAAGAGACTATGTTTTTAATTTCATATATTAAATAAAATGAAAAAACTTAAAACTTATCTACAAATCGAGCTATGGCTCATTCATTTAACTTTCTAAAATATAAACTTAATTAGTAAATAACTTGGTAGGCGTCGCGGAATTAATAATCATAGCAATTTCGCATTCATACTGAAATGCAGATTGTGTATGGGAAAGTTACTCTGATGTTTTGATTTTTGCCGGAGATTTTTTCACAGTTCTCTTCCCCCCTATCTCATCACGTCATCCTGAAACCGTTACATTTCTGCGTAGGAGACTCCCGACTGCACAAAATGAAAAAGAACGAACGAATGGAGGAGAGGGGGCTCGAAGTCGCTATTTTCCAATTGTTTCCTCCCTTCGCTCTGAGAATGCTTGCCTTCCCCCAGTCCGTGCCAACTGCCTTTCTATTCTGGTGATCCAGAAGGAATGGTTCTTTTGTTTCCGGAACACGGCAAGATTTTTGCGCGTTCGAAAAATTGTCGTTTGGTCGTGCCGCCACTTCGCGATGATGTCATTCTGCCTGTGCGATCAGGATCCTCCCAGACATGTTAGGTGTAATTAGTCCATTATCAATCTATATGTTATGGAAAAGATTTTTCTCTGTGTCTATCCATCGTTGTTTGAACAGTGCAATGTACTCCAAGAATGCGTTCGTTTCGGTTTATTTTTACCACTGCTTTTTGTGCAAGTTTTGTCTTTTGTGTTAGACTGGAATGTGGTTCCAATTTCTCCTTGGAAAATAATAAGGTTTGGTGATTCATTTCGCGCGAAGCGAGAAAAGAATCTTTGTGGTATAGACTTTCCAGAAAATTGGATGCACGTGCCTAAATAATGAAGGTGTAATAATTGTCGAAAGATCAGAGTTTGTTTTTTTATACACTGCACATTACGTCTATATATGTTATCCATGGCATTATCATATCTTGGATAAGAATATGAAAATCAAGATTTTCTTATTCTCTGCCTAGAATCTTCTTGAACGTTACCAGATAACGATAGCAATGTAAGTATGTTTGGACAGTTTTTTTTTTCCTGTCAAAACTAAATAAGAAAAACTTATGTGTAAAATTTATAAGGATATAATATAACTTGGATTGGGAAAAAATCTATAATTATGTTTACAAATTTCTATTCATATGTCAAAAAGAATGTGTTGTATAATTTAACAACGTTGTACGTTATCAAATGTACAATGTATGTTGTTGTTGTTCTTTGTATGCAGTGTATAAATGTAATTATACTATTAGTTAATTCGCTTTTAAATGTCGATGTTTTTCGAATTTCTTTCTTTCTAATTTGTACTATTTGCTGCGATTTTCACATATTGAAATAGTTTTTCTAATATTTCCATCTTGTCTAATTTTTTAATTATAAGTTAATGAGCCGTCCCTCCTCCAAAAAAATTATTCATTTTCAGTTTAGTCAAATTGCATCCTTTTCGGAAAAACAAAGCATTTTGTACAACTTTACATTCGCCTTATTTTCAAGCCTCCCCCACACACCAAAAAAACCCTTTTGATACATCATAAATTAAATAAAAACCTATACCCCTAAGTGAAATTACTGGAAGCGAGAATGGTGAGCTCCAAGGTTCTAGACTAACATTGTTACCTTAGTAATTTAAATTTCAAAGGGGAAAAAATGGTGAATTGATTAGGAAAAATTGATTATCTTAAAACCTGAGAAAACTTGCGTTAACTACCCTAGAGAAAATTACTAATACGCATCAAGAAAAGGATAATTAATGAACTTTGAAAATTTGTGATCTACCTGAAGATTGAAATAAGGGAAGAGAGAGAGAGAGAATTTAATTTCATTTTTTTCAGCAATCAAGTACTGTCTCATTGAATCTAACGAGTAACAAATGTACAATTCTTTTCCTGAGTTATTCAGTTAAAATGAATGTTTGTTTCTAAAAAGTAATCTTTGAATGTATCGTATGTACTGTAATCAAAATAATAATAATAATAATTTAATTTGATTTTTTAAAATTATAAAATAGGCCTGAAAATGTCTTGAAATTTTTCTTCTGAATTTGTTAGGAACATTTCTTCGTTTTACTGATATATCTATATATATTTTAGCACCAACATTTCACAAAGGTCCTGTAAAATACCGTAGCAGTACATATGGCTACAATACGTATTTTACGAAATCTGGAAAGATTCTACAATCTATTCTTCAAAATACCTTCGATAACTTTCACCATACAGTTATAATTAAAAATAGACTGCCAGGGTCACAAAGAACAATTTAATTTTTTCTATGCATGGCTTTGATTTTGAGGATCTTTTTAACTCAATAAATATTGATGACATGATTAGAGTTCTTCAGCCAAAGTATGAATAAATGTGATATAATGCAATAAAAAAGGGGAAAAAAATAATATTTTTGTTGAACTTGTATTAAATTACTTTTTTATCAGGATCTATATAAACAGATTAGAGAGAGGAACCTGCCTCAAGGTGGTCCTGCTAATAATTGTTTGATCAACCTCTATTTACTTTTTTGAAATGAATCATATTGATAATGAAGCTTACTTTATTTACCCTTATGTTGATGTTTTAATAGTTTTTGCCAGAAATAGTGAACTTAGACCAAATATTACTTTCTACCCCGACTATCTGAACTTGTTAAAATCTAACCTTAACTCTAATATGGTTGGATTTTTTATTTTAACTTGCATGTATTTAATAATGTACTTTAGTCCTATTACTATTACATTTATGATAAAATATATTCTTTTTTCTGTACGATTAAAATTCCTGTAAGGAACAGCAATTTGCATGTATCAGTTTATGGAAATATTATTTTGAAGTTTTTACTTAGAAAAATAATAACCTAAGTACGTACAAAATAGAAAAATTCAATAATATTAAGATGTTATTCCATTACTGCTTGGGTTGTAAACACCCCATAAACTTTTTAAGGACATGTGTGTGTACTCCATAAATACATTAATCTTGTATCTTTTGATTCCAAAACGACTACACAATACTAAGGTGACAAAGTCAGCTTGTTAGTGGTCTTGCTGTGAAGATCAAAAGCACTTTTCTCACAGTTAACACTTTTCACGCACATTCTTAAACATCATAAACATTTGCAAATTTCTACATTTTGACAACTAACTGAATTATAATCTACCAATTTTTATTAGCATTCATCCCTTTTTGACATACTAGTATAAGTGACGTGTTCATATGTAATTTGGTTGTTTACCTTGATGCGAGTAGCTTTACATTCATTTCAATATTCTTCATTTCGTTACGAAATGCTGTGAGTATAATTTTTGAAATTCTTTAAGATTTTATGATGTGTTGCAGAATTGAAGTGGGATGGCTTCTCGTCCATTTATTTGGGAATTTTTGCTCAGTATACTCTTTTGCAATTTGTATCTTTTGTCTGTATTCTATGCATTTTTTGACCTACCTAGTCGCAAAAAGGAAGGTTAAAATTATCAAACTAGTTTAACTCCACGTATGACGTCATAGTCACATGATAAATACAATCACTTATCTCCAGCCACTTAATCCATGCGTTTTGCTGTTGCCAACTTTTGTTTTTTGCATTATCTTTTAAAAGATACTTATTTATCAACAGTGATAACGCACATACATAAACAAAATATAATTAATTAAAAAAAAACACATATAATATAGGATTTTTACTTTTGAAAAATATCTTGAAGAGTCTTAATACTTGAACACCTTTACCCAATCATCAAATTTAAAACTTTATCACAATTTTGCAAAATAGAACAACAAGTGCAAATCTAATGTCAGTTGTGAATGCAATGGAGAACACGTCATTGCATTTATCATGTGACTGTCATAAATTTAGCCCATTGTTCTTCGTTTTGGACTTCCTTGTTTCATTTAATAAAAAGAAAATTTTAAAACACAATTCTTAATTTTAAAACTACTTGATCTTCGTTAATGGATCAAATTTTCAGTGATTGAAAAATAAAATGTTTTTAAACAGTAATTTATAATCAATTAAATTCGATGAAAATAGTAACAACAAAATAATTCATAGAAATATATTTTGAATATTGTTTATTGAAGCACGGGGAATCTTCTTACAAATGTTGAACACTGTTTCTGAAAATATTACATTTAACTATGCGTTAAAAATACAAAACTTTCTTTTTTAAAATTAAAACTTTTTTTGCCATTTAACAATGTAACAGCTATATCTAAAGTGCCACCGTTGCATGTTATTTTAAATCACAGATTCTTTTTTTTTTCCCTCACTTGTTAGAAGCTTTGGAACATTTTATTCTGTGTTAGTTGTGTTTGAATGTTCAATTTTTGTCGCAGCACTAGCGTTGGCATGATCGTTAATTATTTTGTTTATAAAGAATCCTTTGGAATAAAGTGAAGGTATTGCACCTGTTGCAGATGTCTCCAGTGCTGTTTACTCTCTTCCTACCTTACTCTCAAACTGAATGGTGTTGTATAGATATCATGAAAGATAAAAGTTTGTTTTAATTTTTCCCTTTTTTCTGATGTTTCGTTAGATTTTAATTTGATTATTTTTAAATTGGTAGAATAATGTAGTTGTTAAAAATTGTTTGTTAGCGATGTATAGTAGATTTATTTTTGCAATGTATTTAGTGCGTGTTGGTTTGCACATAGGTAAACGGATGAATCCGAAAACCCAATTCTTTCTGTTGTTTATATCCATTTTTCCACGACATTCATTTGTATTTTTCTGAGTAAAAATTAAAGATTTTAAATTAATGATAAAGAAATATAAAGTTATTCAAGTTACATAGTATACTTTTTACTGTCTTTCTATGGATTCAAGTTAAATATTATGACACACATTGCAGTTTTTTAGGTTTCTATTAAAATATTTTAGTGTCCTAAATAATTTCAAAATCAATTAACGTGTCTTACTGTTGTTATAATTCACAACCTTTTTTCAAATATTTTTACCGGGTTTTTTCTTTTGAATAATCAATAACAGTATCATTAAAAGCGAAATATTTAAGTCTATGAAGCTCACCTGATTCCAGTGTGTCATTCGTCGTTGATTCTGCTATTGAAAAAAAGTTTTTTTTGTCAAATTTGTCTTCTGATATCTTCCTCACGGGAAAAAAAATGTGCGAAGCATGTGTTTGTGTTAGGTAAGCATCGTTTTGAAATATTGATGCTGTTGCCCTCGGTCTCGGTTCCAAACGTGCATATAATATCTTCATCTAACGGCCAGCCACATACGCCACTGCTGAATTATTCGCTTGCATTGATGTGTGTTGATGCACGTTTATAATGTTTCAGATAATCGGAAATAACGCCGATTGGGATATTATCCCTGTTATTCTTGTTTTTCAATGAAATGCATGAAGAAAATTCTCTTATGAGCTTTAAAATAATAAGAAAATTAATTAGAGCAATGCTTCCCAACTTTCTTATCCCCGCGGACCGGTCAACGTTGGATAATTTTACCGCAGCCCACTGAGAGTGGGGCGTTGATTATTTATATTTTAGATTGTTTTAATTTAATTGTACTTAAACATGCCTTCAGATTAAAATACAGTTACCCCAAAAAGTAAATATATAGTGAAATTTAACATGGAAAATAAAATGATTTCCATGGAAAGTTGCACAAACCCGAGAGAAATACACCACAGTAAATCAAACGAAAATAATTTAATGTTCATTGGGCGGCCTGGTATCATTTGATCCACGAACCGGTCCGTGGCCTGGGGGTTGGGGACCATTGATAAATGTTCATGTAAATATTCACGATGAAGAACGAAGTGGGCCATCATTTTTAATGATGACTTAGTGCAGAATGTCCAGTGAAAAGTTTTTAAAAAAAAACAGACATTATACAATTTTATTACTATCTTGTGAGTTTTCTCCAAAAATGTTCTGTACTTATTTAAGGTAAAACGGTTACGTTATCGGGTTCAAAAATGTTCCATTAATGGAGTAAAATCTGACACTTAGGCAGTGCTTTTTACAGTCCTAATTCCACTTAAGACCGACGTATAAGGGAGGGGAGCTAATACTTTAAATCTGCTGGTGTTAGAAATCCTCTCAGTGATGCATTGTGGAAGTTAGAAGTGCTGAGACGTGGTTATGTGTCTACTCAGGTGTCATTCTCGTCATTTGACTGTGACCGCGATAACCATATGGCCATGCCATGAACTTCGTGGACGGCATTGTCGTGAGTTCGAATCCTATTGCCACTAAAGATCCGCTGTGTAGAGGGGCTGATGCATATTGAATCTGCCGTGGCTCACAGTGCTCACGTTGGCATATTGTAGAAGTTAGGATATAGGGTACCGACTCGGGTTTGTTTGTATATCGATTTTAAGTTTTTAATCTACCCCCCAATTGCAAAAAAAATTAATAATTTTTTAAATAAACTTTTTATTTCTTTGAAATAATATGTTCTCTTTTTCGATATTTGATGTTTTAAAATTCCTGACGATTTTTTTTTTCAATTAATCTCGCCTATAATCGCACATAATTGTTTATTCAAAATTATTTGAAAAATTTAAAAACGAAAAGATAAATTTCAAATATTTTAGTCACCTGGGAACTGTTGTTTTAGCTAATTAAATTGATTGGCTGTGCGAAAAATGATTTGTTGATGCTTATCAACTAATCACTTTTCAAAAAAAAAAATCGTGGTAGTTTAACTCTTCCTTTATCAATAACGTAATTAATTTTTAATGTTTGTTATACCAATAAAAAAATTTTTGAAAAATAATGTGTGGCCGCTTGGTGGCTGAAACTGTTATTTATTAAACTTAGCATAGGATAATAAAATATGCTGTAATTCAAAGCCGGGAAATAGAGTGCCAGTTGAGTTACCGACCTCGTCAAGTATCGTGTTTTTATTTTATTATTTTTTTCCCAAAGATATTTTAACGTATCTATATTTATTTCAAAATTGGGGAGTTAATAAATTAAACTTCTTTATCAACATGAATGCATTTTTCGATTACAAATGTTACGGGCAATGGTCTTAATTTGTTTATTAATATTAAAGAACAAAAAGTCGGCATCTTTATTCGATGAGAAACAACACGTGACGGGTTCCTGGACTCTCTCCAGAAGAAACAGTGGGCCTGTGGCCAGATTCTTCGTGTGCGACTTCAAGGAAAAATTGGCATGTCGGTGATTCACAAACTTCTTAATCGATATGCGAACCCTGACTCAAAAAGTATCCTTCTACTCGTTCGGGATATTTCTTTCTCATAACTTCTAGCATTCAACGTTGTACAGAATTCGGGAGATTTTCATAATTCATTAGTGCTAATCTTTTACGAAATAAAAATTTTATTCAAATATAATTTTAGTATGATATTTAGTATGAAACCAAACACTTTTTCTCATTTTCAAAGACAAAACAGACCTTTTACTATTTTTAGTATAAGTTTAAATTCTTATAACTTATTGTACTTTCTTGATATGGAATTTTGAACTTAAATTTGAGTTTTTAATGAAAATTCATTAATTATTTTGAGCAATTTTATGAATCTTTATTTAATTTTTTATACCTTTTATTCCGATTTTTAGTTCACAAAAAGAAATTCTTAAACTGCTGTCTAAAATATGCTTGATATGTTACAGATAGTTTTCGTTGAAATTGTTTCAAATAATTTGTTTAGTAAACGATTTTACCCTATTTTTCCCCCGATATTTTTTGAATTTATGCTGTGTGCAGAAATTTAAGAAGGTCCCTATTCAATTATGATTGCTTGCCTTCTAGAAATTATTAAAATACTTCTACTTCAAATTTTGCCATATTTTTCCATCTGCGATTCAGTAGATGTAAGTCTAGGCCTCTTCTCCAAGAAAAAGTTATGCGTGTTCCATTATTTTTCAAATATTATATGTGGTGTGTGTCATTTAAATAATAAAAGTGAATAACTTTTAGTTTTTAATATGCTTTTAAAAAACCTATCATGCCTATTAAACACATAAATTGAATGAATCAATTAAAAAAATTAATTACATTCATAAAAAGAAAATTATCTGGTTTTTATACCGAGGAGATTTTATTAGATTATTAAAATATTTTAAAATAAATGAGTTCGAAGTTTTCGTTCAACAGTGAGGTTGCTACAATTTAAGAATACTGACTGATCTACATAAAACTTATGTGTTTGATTGTGGAAATTAAAACAATTTGTAAGATCCTCATCTGTCATCTTTTTCACTAAATGTTATTTATTATGTTTTGGCTCGCTGGCTACATTGTGGGAGCGGAGGATACCACAAGACCGCACCTTTTTAAAACGATTGCATTCAATATAAAAAAATAACATAAGTTAAAATAAAATAGTTGCAGTTTTATTCAATTTATTTGTTGTGCTAATTTCATATTATCTATAGCTACAAGCACATTTAATTTTAAAATCATTCTAATGAGACTAATGTATCCTATCATACTTCTCCGAAGTTTTTTCTTCTTTTTTTAAATCACGAGTGAGTAGTTTCGTTCAAATTCCCTTATCAGAGCTCGTAAAAGTTTATATAAATAGCCAATTTGCATCTGTATTTACTCCTTCTGCAATGTTGTTGTAATAAGCATAATGGGAGCGGAGAATACCGGAGGCCGCACCTTTTTTAAATGATTGCATTCGTTGCAAAATAATAATAATAATAATAAGTTAAATAAAATCGTGGCAGTTTTATTCAGTTTATTTGCTGTGCTAATATCATATCGTCGGTCTAATTATCAGACTGCGTAACTCCATCTGGGATGCTAATTTGATACAGTAGACCTTAGGTGTTGCTGTTGTTGTTTAGGTTCGTCAAGATAGGCGATTATATTACAATATGATTTACTTTGATATTTTTATCGTGACGCGTACGGGGATAAAGTATATTAGTGCGCTTTTTTCCGTAGGACTCTACCAGCAAAAGTAACACATTGTTGCTAGCACTTTGTAATGAACGCTAAATAGTAAAAGTAATTTATATCTGGAAGTGTAATATTAATATTATTTTGTTGTTTATTTATATTTATATGTGCTAGGCCTTGTCACACCTCTCCCTCTGAAATCTAGTTTCATTTATGAAATAAAAAAAAAAGTAGTGACGCGACTGATCGAGGAAATGTAAATTAAAAACAGAGCGCACTGAGGCATGGCGTGCAGACAAAACAAAAGGATTAGCGAATCGTACAAAAGCGCGCTGGCGCGTTGCATTCCTATATCAAACAATCAGTACCACCATAGTAGAGTTACGCAGTCTGGATAACATTGTGGCTTGACGATATTATCTATATATCGCAGGAAAATGATGGAATTAGGAATTTCATCAAATCCCTGAGGGAGATGTTAAATGGCGTCTTCAAGGTCATCATTTCCCGATTAAAGTAAGTGGATCGGAAACAAATCCTTTTGGCATGTTTCAGTGAAATAGATGAAATAATATTGCCAGAGTTTAAAAGTGTTTATTGTCGGGCGATAGGGTGCATTATTAAACGCGTAGAAGTGTACAAACAATAGTGAATAAAACACAAATTATTTATAATGAAACTAATCAACAAATAATTAGAAAATTAGGTTGGTATTTTTTATGTAACATCTTATCCCTGATTGCCAAGGGCCACCCAAATATCAATCCCTATGTTAATCCCATGGGGCTATTTTTTTGAAGATGGCGGGGCCATATTTGGGGCTCTTCCGATAAGTCTACCTGCGGCGCTGGTTAGGAAGTACAAGGACTCGACCCTCTCAGTGTGTCTTCCTCCCCTTGACAGCAATTTGCCAAATGCAAATCCTGGACTAAGTTCATTTCATCATTTCACTGAAACAGTTCAGGGCTGATAGGTAACTCCTTACTTCATCATGAAATGACCTTCGATAATGTTATTTTTAATATCTCCCCCATCAATTGATCCTATCCCTCAGGAATGTTCTTACGAAACCCCACCGCCTGCGACATATAGCTTGGAAGCAATACGACACGAGAATCCAGTTGAATTAGAGACAAATGTACCCTAGCATACTTTTCCACGATTTATTTCTTTTTTTTCTTCTGAAATCAGTAGTGAGATTTCTTGTTTAAATTCTTATCACAGCCTTCAAGTTTATACGTCACAATTTATACCCTACTTGATAGCTTACCTTGTTAAGATTTCATGCAAATAAAATTTGGCGACTAATAATATGAAGAACCATTTTAACCGCAAAATTTCTTCGTACATGGAAATTCTTTAGCGACACAAAGATTAGAAAAAGCTCAGTCATGAGACTAGACAACACCGGTATTTTGTCGCTTGTACAATTTTGTAGGTCACCGGTGTTCACAACTTTAAATACCGGTTTTCTGGTGCCCACTCAGAAAGTGCGTGTGTGTGTGTGTGTGTGTGTGTGTGTGTGTGTGCGTGTGTGTGTGTGTGTGTGTGTGCGTGTGTGTGTGTGTGTGTGTGTGTGTGTGCGTGTGTGTGTGTGTGTGTGTGTGTGTGTGTGTGTGTGTGTGTGTGTGTGTGTGTGCGTGTGTGTGTGTGTGTGTGTGTGTGCTTTATATATAAATATCCTTTGTTCTGTGAGGAAAAGTGCGTGTTATTAGTTGAAATTCATTTTGTATTGATGTCATATCCCGGGATGGTGCAATCCCGAGGTACCCTAATGATCTTTTCCTTTTCCCAAGAGGCTTCATTTATCTTTTAGAACATGCAAGTACGCTGACCCCGATACCTGCAGTGATCCTCTTCGACCCTCCATCTTGTCATCCAATTTCTTCTTTTCCCGTCCAGGTTTTATGGAATGTTTGGCGCAGTGAAGTAGCCGCAAAACTGGCTCTTGCGCCGCGTCACCAACTCAACTCAACTCCGGATGGTGGCAGGAACCTCTGCAGCGAACATTTTTCGGTTTCAGATTCATCGGTTCACGCAGCCAAGTCCTCTTGCCTTGCATTGAATTGCCACGTCCTCGCTCCACGGTCTAGGTAATAATTGTCACATTTTTAGAAAGGGCAATAATGTTGAAACAAGTAAGTAGTTAAGAAAAGGAAGCTACACTTAATGCAGAATAACCAATATTTGGGTTACTGGGTGTAATCTGCAACATCTTAAAAACTTTAGAAGTAGCCCGTACCCTGGAAAAAAGTCCGCCCATCCCTGCTTTAAAGGAATGCCAGCAGCTTTGTGTGACGAATATCGCCTAGGACAGGGGTCGGCAACCTTTTGAGTCGGAAGATCCAAAAATTACAATTTACAAAATTTCAAACTTTTTAAAGAGCCACAAAATTTTTTTCAAGCAAATAATAAATAGTACTTCCTATGGAAAATAAAGTTTTTTGATTTATAAAAAACAAACCCTCTAATCTATTTTATCCAGCAAGAAAATATTTGTCTACATTTATAAGTAGTACTTTTCCGCCACCACAAATTAGATAATATATAATATATATATATATATATATAGGCTAATTCTCTACAAACAAGAGAGATAACATCCAAATATAATAACATTCAAAAACATATAGACAGTAGAAAATCACACAATGAAGGACATATGAGTAATCGAGATTAAAAATTATAAAATGGATGCTTCAGTATTATAAAATTTCTGACTTACGACAGCTATTATATAAAATAATTTATATAAAGTAGGGTTGAACATGTTTTTATTAACCTTCCCCTTTTATGTAAATAACACTGAGCAAAAACTAATAGAAAATAATGGATAGGAATATCTAAATCCATTATAAGATAGAGGTAACTTACCTAAAAATTGCACTTATAAATATATATATATATGGCATTAGAAAAAAATGTTTATAGAAAAGAAAAGGTCGAAAAATTGGAGCTTCACCACCTGGCGGGAAAAAATGGCAATAATTATGCGTTTTAAGCTGTTTTATTAATATCTTCTTAACTAATTGCAATATCGGGATATAAATGGTCAAAACGGATTCCTCGGATCATTCCCGATCTTTTGGTACCTTCGGCGGGTTTCTGCGTCGTGCGGTTCGTGAGAAGATACACATAGTCGCAAAGTCGCTCGCATAGATACGTTTGTTTTTCTCCGAATTTTAATAGTGTAGATAAATAATATTTGCGTATGGAACTAAAGAGCCGCGTGTGGCTCGCGTGCCGCAGGTTGCCGATCCCTGGCCTAGCAGAGACTGAACCGCAACTGAACAGTCCACTGTTTCTTATTATACAAACAACATGTTGCTATCGCACAAAAGATAAATATAGTCGATGGTGTTGGTAAATGGCATGACAACAAATAATTATTTGACACAAAATGCATATTGAATAGAAATTGTAAATAATGATAAGAATTGAATAGAGAAAATAAGTATCACCGTATAAAATGAGCATACAAATAAACAAGTAGTGATAAAAATACTATTTGGTTAATAATAAGAATACAATTCCATCCAGACAATAATATCTCATTTTTTTTAAAATTATATTTTGTATTAAAATGAAATTAATGAAGAAGACAAATTTTCTTTCAATAAAATAATTCTGCAAACTAAAATATTGTGTTATCAAAAAGTTATAACGTAGATAACCTGTGCTTTTGTTTCTCTACTGCATTAAACCATGTAATATTTACTACCAGCTACAGAATTCATGATCGAATAATCTCAGAATGAACTGAATCTCGACCACGTTTTGCTAGTAAATTGTGAAGCTACAATAAATGTAGCATGCGTCAGCCTCGAATTGTATTACAGGATCGTGTCAAACCCAAATCCACTTTTCATCAGTTACTAATCTAATCCTATGTGATTGTGTGTATTATATTGAAAAGGATATATATGAAGTCATATTGGAGTACATTCTTCCTTCTACTGATAAAAACATTATTAAAAAAATTTGAAAAAAGTACAGTGTGATTAAACTTAATGTTATTTTATTATTATTATATCTGTAATTTCGAATGAAGTGTGGGGAATATATATATATATATTTTTTAAATTGAAACTCGTTTTTGGCGTAATTGCATCTTAATTTTCTGTCATTAATATTGTTAGATGTGGTCGCTGGCTTTGTACGCCAAAGGTTGTGGGTTCGATCTCGAGTCGGTGGATTTTCTTAATACAGAATATCGACAGCGTTCATATCATATGATTATGTGGCATGTTAAAAGTGCCTGTTTGGTTTGGGTGCTCTCGGCAGAATTAAAATTCCAAGAACCATTTCGTATTGTCAGATCTCGGGTGGCTCCCTCTGAAAAGGAAACCGGGCATCAAAATTACATTGCGATGATTGGTATTCCGCCTATATGGTGCCGCACTAAAAAGTGATACCAGCTTCCACCTATCCGTAACTCCACTGAAGGGGAAAAAAATTTGTGTGATGTCAAAATTAATTTACGATATTTTATATTATTCTGTAAGATATTAATATTAACTTATAGAGATTTCTAGTCTAACTAATATTAGGTAATAAAGAACCTTTGGTCATTTTTATAACATACAATAATTTCAAGAATTGTTTTACACACTTGCCAGTAGACAAAAAATCTAAGATTTATTTATCAATCATATAGTAGCATGTGTTTTACTTCTGTAACTCTAGCCTTAAAGTCTGTGTAAATAATATAATACGTGTATATTTTTATTTTATTTAGCTTAAAACTGTGTACTTTGTTTAGAGAAAAGAGGGTTACATTAAAAACGATCCAGATATTCTTTCAAAATTTTTCTGCCTGAGCTGAATCTTATAAAAGACAACACTAGGGGTCAGGCAGACCATCAAATCTAAATATCAACGAATTACAAACAATGATTAAAATCTTTTTCTGTTTAAAATATGGGCAACTTTCGGAAACTTTCAAAATGAGTAACAAACCTACACGTAAGCATTTATACAAAATAGGAAAGAGAGAAGTGGAAATTAAATAAATGGCTAACCCACGAACTCTTACTTTGCGATACAGATGAGATAAATAATGTATTTAGTGTGGGAGATGCCCTCTTCGTCTTTCTTATTTTTCAAACATATCTTCAAAAGATTTAAAAAAATACTCATAACAGCAAAAATTAAACATAAATATGCACCTGACGTATAAATATTCCTTTCTTGGTCGTTGAAAAGTTTTTTCTCCTCTTTTAAACGGGCTGCATTTTGGCAGCTGAACCATTTGCAAACACGGCAAGCCTCCAAAA
Organism: Trichonephila inaurata madagascariensis; assembly: GCA_019973955.1. NCBI lineage: Eukaryota > Metazoa > Arthropoda > Arachnida > Araneae > Nephilidae > Trichonephila > Trichonephila inaurata. The sequence goes on along the minus strand of BMAV01004731.1, from coordinate 188,558 downwards.
GTGGAAACCATTTCATTGGTGGCAACATCTAGTGGCGGTTTCAAATTGTGACGTTTGAATTTTATTCAATTCAAACTCTCGTAAGATACTAAATATTGCCATGATTTAATTATGCCGGGAGTACAAGAGCCAAATTGATGTTCAAAAATCTTATAAATGCCACATAGTCATATGACTTGCGTGCCTACGATTTTCACATCCAGAAAATCTATTGACTCCAGCCGGGATCGAACCCGCTACCTTGGGTTCACGAGGCGACACGCTTACCTCTAAGCCACCGAGCCGATGAAAAAGAGAGTTGTCATTTTCGTCCTCATTGCATTTAAAAATTTTCTGCGTTTCTCGGTAGCATGTGTTGCTTGATACTTCAAAACAAGAATCCAACTTTGATTTGAATTATTTTCCTGTGGAATATTTACGATTTTTAAATATGTTCAAAGAGAAGTATGTTTAAGTATGTTTTAAGAGTTCAAAATGGCCATCATTAAATTGAATCCCTGCACACCATATACCTTAAATATAACTGTTTTCAAAGATACGGTCATCCCTTTTGGAACTTTTTGAGTAATCGTTCCATTTAGCTCTCGGTGATATTTTGTGCTTTCTCTTGCAAATACGTAGATAATAATTACCCTGAAAAAAGGTCTTAAAATGTTAAACGGACTACTTTAAAATTATTTACACAAAAAATAGTATTTTTTAAAGATTTCGGGGATTAAGACCTCACCAGAGGAGTCAAGTGCCTCGATGACTATTCTACCCTTTCGTATTCAAAAAGCTACTTTCGGCTGCCGAAGAACATTTCCGGTTTGCAAAAGTTGCAATCTTATTAACTTCAAATATCTATATCTAAAGTTAATATAATACATAGAAACAAAATTCAAAATGGATCAAAAAGCTAAAAAATCGTTTTATAATTCAATGTTAATATATTTTTTTTTTCCAAAAATAACGTCTTGACCGAAAAGGCGGTATTTAAGGTAGAATAGCACCTTAAATATTTTATGTCCTTAAAGAAATGGTCTTTTCACACACACAGACTGTGTTCCACAGAACCCGGGGTTCCGCGATTCAAAGTAAAATTTCGGAAGAAAATTATAAGCATGTATGCAAACTAAATTCACATTTTCTATAGAGTTTGTATAACATGAGTATATATAGCCGTGTTTCCCGTGCAGATGCCATATCCCACCGGAAGGGGGGGGGGACTTAAAAAGAATTTCGGCACCGGACTTTATTTCTTTTTAGTAATTCAAGGCATCTTTGTATACGTAAGTTCGGGTACCATTACGAGGGGCACACTTGTGTTTTGTGATATGTTTTAAGGGCGGATGAAAAGAATGTGACTGAATGAATCTGAGAAAAGATCTTTTTAGAAGAAAGTTATGGGAAACTTGTAGCAGTTTAACCTCAAAACTCATTTTTAGCTTCCTGCATTACAGATTAGACAAAAATCAGAGAATCTTCGTTCCGTGTTTAAGCAACAAAAAAAGTAATTAACCTAGCGACAGATTAACCTAAATTTAATTAAAAACAGCTCCTAAATTTTTGGTTGCAAACTGTTGCGGAATGCACAGTAGATACTCACAGAGCTTTAAGCGTTTAATGACATTGTATTTAAATGAAAAATATTTTTTTACTTACGTGACTACAAAAACAAATTATAGAGAGAAATTAAACACAAAATATGAAGAGCGACTGCTGATAGTATCAATAGACTTCGATAGTCTGTTTTAAAAATTCAAACACGCTTGCACTCCAGTTACTTAATATAATGAAAAGTTTGGTGACACCTGAAGCATGAATTAAAGCTATTAATGAGTGAGTTAGAATAATATTGGTAAAAAATACAGTACTTTTCTTAAATTGTTTTTACATAAAATACCTCTATAACATACTGATCTACTTTAAATATTGTTTATATACTTTTAAAGTTTGGATAGAGTGTTCCCGAAAACACACAAGTCGACAAAGATTCGCGTTACACGATATGATGCAGTTAAATAATGAAATACAAAATACAATCACCAATTCATTCCAATGGTGTAATAAAAATTATCGTAAGCTTTTACAATAAACAATAATATAAGAATAATCGAATTATATTTTTTTCATTATTGCAAAAATTTGCTTACAGTTATCAATTTCCCTTTATATTGTACTGTGATCTTATTGTCTGTTTTATCTTTTCTAAGTAAGTTAAAACAAATAAATCGCTGAGTTTGAAAGAAAAAAAAACATTTATAAAAGTGCAATATTAGCAATTGTAGCTTACTAATGCAATGTTATTGTTTTAAAAAAGGAAGATAGTATCTCAAAAGTGATATAATAAGTGCAAGTTCATTTTAAAAAGTGCGTGATTTACTCTTTTTTTTAAATGAAGCATTAAAATACTCATTGAATTTGGCATTAGTAAATTATTTATTAAAGTAGTTTAATTTTTTTTCACTCATTTATTGTGTAAATACTACAAGAATTAAAATTTGTACTGATTTTTTTTTCTTCTTTTTTAAAAAAATTATTTAACAGCACATCCCCCCTTTTCATTTCATATTTTTTTATATAATAGTTCTGAATGATCAAACATTTTATGGACTTTAAAAAAAACCCATTAAGGTATCCGACTACGTTTGGAACCGTGATTTTGCAAAAGTGCATAAATGGATAATTTTCCTGATATCTAGTGTCACTTAGATTAGAATACATGTATACAATTGTTTTAAGGACACATTTTGACAAAAAAAAAAATATTTAAATACAATATTTTGGCAAAAAATTAACTTAGAATAATCTTTTTTCAGAATGGTCTCCTTTTGTGAAAAATGCTTCTATTATAATAATATTTTGCCTGTCTATAGCTCAGACCTCTCTACAGAGGCTCAACTAGAATTTTTGAAATATATAATTTAGAAGTGGGTTTATCCATATTTTACGACAATAGAGGGGAGCAATTTTAAGAAAAAAACGCCAATAATTATATATTTCAATGGGTGGTAACTCTGAAAATATAATGTGAATTTTTTAAAAAGTGTGGTTGAGCCTCTGTAGAGAGGTCTGAGCTGTATACAGGCAAAATATTATTATAATAGAAGCATTTTTCACAAATGGAGACCATTTTGAAAAAAGATTATTTTAAGTTAATTTTTTGACAAAATATTTTATTTAAATAATTTTTTTTTTATCAAAATGTCCTTAAAACAATTTTATGCATGTATTCTAATCTGAGTGACACTATATATCATGAAAATTATCCATTTATGCGCTTTTTTAAAATCACGGTTCCGAACGTAATCGGATACCTTAAGATTGATGCCAGTGTAAATGTTTATACCTACGAAAGTGTTTTTATAGTTACTTCTTTATGATGTTACTTGTTTATACTTTTAAATATATTATCGTATATAATAAATTTGGTTTTAATGTTTCTATTTATTTGTCATATTTTTTTTTCCTGATTCTTAGAATCGAAAATTTAATCTGTGAAAGGTTGCCACCTCTCTCTCGGGCACCTAGATATGTGGGAGGTAGGAAAGAAACACTCGACATGATCCAATTAATCTATTTATTTATCACACGATGAAAAGACATAAATCCAATTAATAATAGTAAGAGAATGTCTCGATGCTAACCGCGAAAGTGGAACAACAACGGTAATACACGAACGAATAGGAGACTATCAAACTTGATCCTTACTTTATAGAGGATCTAACCTATCATCTGATTTAATCTAATATCAATTTAATCTCAGTGAACTTTCATCACTTTAAAACTTCCTCCTAAGAAATCTCTTAATCACAATAATTCAAATATGATACCTTCAATAAGTCTCACTTGGTTTCTGGCTTATTTCCTCTCTTACTCTCTATTCAAGCTAGAAAACTTCGACTATATATTGTAAGTTAATTTGAATATCACGATTTTCTTCTTCTGAAGGGTTGGTTGTGAATAACGCGAATGGATAGCCCAAAGATTTCCCAAGAGGATTAGTTTGAAGGATCACGGATAGATCCGTCACAAATCTAATAGTGGATTTTGTGGCAATCGTCATAAGCACCCATGCTTTTACTGAACCCTTAAAATGTTTAAGTTAATGAGGAACAGAATAGTTCAAAAAGATTATTTTTCTATTATTTTCTGATTTCATTAAAAATGCAATAAGTCGTTTTTTTTAATGATTATTTAACCAATCTTTCGCAAATTTCAATTTAACAGATGTGGCAGTTAAATACTGTGCGTGTGTGAGAGAGAGATTTAAAAATGTCAAAAAATAGTTTTATATCTAGCCGCTTCGCTGGGTATCTTATAATTTTGTATGCCTATCAGTAGAGCACACAGGAATTTTTCAAGGGAGGGGGTTGAAAGTTCACCATTCTTGTATCATGCTCCTTTTGATTTTTCGGTTTTCGGGAACAAAACACAGTAAAAAACTAATTATTGAATTAATAATTAGCATTAATTAATAAAATTAATCATTAATAACAAATACTTAACTAAATTTTACGTACTATATACTTAGAATTATAATCAATCGGAAAAAAATCAAGGGCTTTGGGGGTCCGGACCCCCAGGACCCTCCTTGTGTGCGTCATTGATACCTATATATATATATATTATTTAACGATATCTAAATCCTAGCATTAAGTCTTCGATTGTGTTTATAAACATTCTTTTTGGCCTCTCCTCTCGAATTAAAAAGGACAAGATTTCATTTCTAAAACGGAAGTATATTTTCCTTTTATCCTTTGTCTATTCTTAAGTAACTTCAACGAAGTCTTTTTTTTCTCAACTAATTCTGATAAGTGGATAATAGAGCTTTCTCTAAGGTTCCACTTCAAAGTATAACTGTTAACGTTTTTAACCTCTACTCTTCCGCCCCCTTGGGAATCTATTTCCCCAAAACCCGTTCTTAGCGGATCCCTTCTCGTTTCATACCTGCCAACTTTCAAGTCTATAATTTAATAGTTCAAAAACGGGGATTTTTTTTGTATGTAACACCCCCGCACTCTCCTTGAGAGCCGATTTCCGTAAAACCCATTTGTAACGGATCTCTATTAAACAAAAGAAACATGTCTGCAAAATTCAAGTCTGTATGTCCAATAGTTCCTGAAATATGATAAATGAGTGAAATGCGTTTCTCCTGTATAAAGATAGATAAACTCATGAACAAAAAATACTATAAACTTCGCACACTGAAGATTGCTTTGTAGGGTTTAAACCTATTTAGCGGTTTTTTTGCCAACCTTCCCAAATTTTTCCAACCTTTTCATTTAGATAAAAGAAAAAATCATGATGTACGTTTTCGAGAGCCCTTTGTGTACTTTCAAATCAGGGGTGTCAAACTCACGGGCCACATGCGACCCACAACGAGAATTTTTGCGGCCCGGCCAGTATATCGGCACACAATAATATATAATAAATTATCAAAAAAAATTTCTCCCAAAATAGGAAAGATAGTAGCAGAGAAGATATGTCAAGCGTCAGGACGTAAACACTAAATTTTTCTTGTTCTTTTATTTATGTTTATTATAATGTATTATTCGAAACAAACTTATATTTCTAGGAATATTGATTTTTTTGCGGCGTACCTTGCGTTAAACCTTGTTTGCTTGGCCCAAGTTAGCCTTTGAGTTTGACACCCCTGCTTTAGATGGATTAATTGAAAAGATTTATTAATTCATTCTTTCTGTGTTTATAATTTTAAAATTGATTAAAAAATTTCCAGTATATTATTTAATCTACACATAATCACCGATTATATAAATATATCCGCGCAAGATATTTTAATTTACCAACTTCTTATATATTGCTATAATCATCTGACTTATTATTTCAATTCATTATGTGCTTCATCGATGCATTAATTTTGAGTTTTATCGCGAGCACAGCTGCTGTTAATGACGGGTTATTTTGCATATTAGCTGGTTATTTTTTCCTTAATATCAGGTACCAGTTCTTGCAAAGTTGATTGATTGCATTATGTCTATTTTCATGGCATAAATGCCGGAGTATAATTGTTTCTATTATGTAACTTAGATTATTTTTGAAAAAAGAATTATTTATTAAATTCACGAACTTTTTTTCATTTATGTACCAGTTATTCAAATTATGTACGTTTTTCGATTTTATACCTTGTTGTCTTCAAAGCTGATGCAGTATTAATTTACAAAAGGCTGCTTAGATTTTTTATCATTATCTTTGGGTATTACTCATCTTTTGTTAACTTCTTTATCTGTTAAATTTCTTTTCACAATTTTCAAGTAGCAAAATTCCCGAAGTATAAATTCTCTATTAATCTAGTTCAATTACAGTGAAGAATAACATATTCGTTGAAAATTATATTTTATACATAATTTTCTTTAAATCTTTTTCAATTCCTACTATTAGCTCACAATCGCTATATATTTATTTATTTATCTTGGAGGAATTTTCAATCGTTCATAAAAGCGCTCAATTGAACTGAAATTTTATATACAGGATTATTTTGGATGACAATACAATAATATAATAATAATTAATAAAAATTAATTGATTAAAACTAATTATTTAAAGAATTACGAATACAACCACGTTGGCATCATTGTTGGTGACTTAGCGACACTTGTGTCAAAACTTGAAAAGGTTTTTTTCTCGCGTGTTAAATAAATTGAACTGAAATTTATATACACGATTGTTTTGGATGACAATACGATACTTTAATGATAATTAATAAAAATTAATGACCACTTAATGTTGTGAATATGTCTTATGTATATACATATTTATATTAATTGTAACTATTTAATAAAAAGTAGCTAAAATAAAAATTTTCTTTGTTGATCTAGGTAGGAATTGACTTAAAATTTTTTTATATATATTACTTGTTTTGCTTAAGTTTTAAGCTAAGCAAAAAAAGTTGAATTTTATTGAGAAGAAAACTCTGATCTACAAATAATTTCACAGACAATTTGTTGATAAATTAAAATCAAAAATTCAAAAATCGAATAGTAGATCAGAATTGAATAATATGATTACAAGATGCACATTATCGGAACTATATATTTTTAGGCTTTCGCCCCATCATTTTTTCTCACTTTTTATCTCACTTGGTTATTTATTAGATGGCGCTTTATTTACAAGAATAATTTTAAAATGAGATTGGGATATAACCTGGAATAAAATTTTATTTTGTATTTTCAATTGCAAGCACACGAATTTATCAATGATTTACGAATGAATAAATTTATTTTTATGTATAAATAATAAATGAAGAAATGTTTACAAAACAAGTAATTTATAAAAAAAATTTAAGTCAATTCCTACTTAGATCAACAAAGAAAATTTTTATTTTAGCTACTTTTTATTAAATAGTTACAATTAATATAAATATGTATATACATAGGACAGAATCACAACATTAAGTGGTAGTTAATTTTTATTAATTATCATTAAAGTATCGTATTGTCATCAAAACAATCGTGTATATAATATTTCAGTTCAACTGAATGCTTTAAAACGTGAGAAAAAAAAAACCTTTTCAAGTTTGGACACAAGTCGCCAAAAGTGATGCCAACGTGGCTGTGTATTTGTAATTCTTTAAATAATTAGTTTTAATCAATTAATTTTTATTAATTATAATTAAATTACTGTATTGTCATCCAAAATAATCATGTATATGAAATTTCAGCTCAATGGAGCGCTTTAAAATGTATTTTATTAACGATTGAAAATTCCACCAAGATAATTGAATGAAAAAGGTTTTATTTTATATGTTTAGTTAGGATTTCAATTGTGTATCATTTTGTTACTTTTTAAATTTATTTCATTTTATCTTATCTTATTTTATTTGTTAATATTTTTCAACCAGTTATCCATTTTTTTGTATGAAAATACTTTGTGGATCATGTGTTTTTTCCCACTTCTTGTACTCCTATATTTCACCTTTTAGATTTCATTCTTTAAATAATGTTCTTCACGTAAAATCATGTCTCCCAAAGCGATGTTTCTCATTGTTTGCAGTGTATTGAGATTAACTTCATTTTAATCGAATTGAGTTTCTTCTTAAATCAGAATTCTCAATAGCAATAATCTGTCTCCAATTCAAAAGCTTTCCTTTTTTCCATGTCACTTGTTGAGATTACAGTGTTTGAATTGTGTGCTTCGGTAAGGTCCAAAGTCGTCTACCGAACGATTATTCGAGGGCGTATGTTTCGTTCGATTTCTCTCTTATCGGTTTTGATGATAACTTTATAAGCGACAATGTCGTTCAGTTCCCATTAGTAAGAAGAATCTTTACGGTTCCTTTTTCTCTTTCTGATGGTATGTTTGTTCTTCATGTTATTTGCAATGAAAAAAAAAGGCATATTTTATTTAGATGTAAAGTTTTCAATGCCTCTTAATATTATACTTCCTAATAAAAATAAATTTAAGTAGCTTCTCGGTTGCAAATTCGATATTCTTTTGCATTCTGGTGTCCTAATTATTGCAGATAAATGTAAGCCTAGTAGAAAATGATGAATGATTAATTAATTCATTATTAATAAGTTGTTTAATACATTTGGGGAAATACAGTAATAATATTTTTTTTAAAAAGAATATTTTTCATTAGAATTTTTTGTTTTGTTTTTGTTTTTGTTCTATTTCACGTAATTTCCTTTTAATTTATTTTAGTTAGGTTTCTTTTTAATTAAATTTCTAATTATACATTCGATTGTCTGTATTGTTATTAAAAAATATTAAAATATTAAAGTGAAAGATATTCTATGTATTGAAAAAATAGAACCAACGAAAACTTCTCTGTTAAATTTCATATTCTTCCAAATGTATTATTCTTATACATAGTTATATTATAAAAAAAATTTTAAAAAATCTGCTGTGATTATTTTAATGAATTATTGATGTAAATATTTTTTAATGCTTCTTGTCTAACAGTGAAACTTTTTTAAGTTTAGAGTAGAGCATTATGTTCTAAGGTTTTCAGTGCAATATAAAAAAGTGTAGAAAATTATATTGTGCAATAAATGTTTGAAAATCGATGTATATAAACATTCAACGAACGTTACTCTTTGATTTAGTTTCGAAAAAAAATAAGATAATAATTAGATTAATAAGTATAAAATATCAATAGACTCCATTTTAATGTTTAAAGAGCATTTGAATCAAAATGCTTTGAGTGAGATAGGATATTTTGAATTATACATTTAATTAAAAAAGACGTGTTTTGAAATCGGAATAGAAATCCATAGCTTCAAAACTTTCGAAGTGTTTTGTATCAAGGCTATTCGTATTTTAAGGACTTAGTGGGGAGGAGTGCAAACGAAGAATGCCACGTGATCGAATAAAGCGGAATTTTACCTGTTTCGAAATCCATTAATTGTATTTATTTTATTTTAAAACATTGAAATATATATATATTGGGTTGGCATTTATTAGTCTCGTTAGTACAAAAAAAGAGGAGTAATAATCGTTGTAAAATAATATTAATGTTTTATTTGTCTATAAGTGTTCTCTCATTTATATTCATTATAAATAAAAGAAATGATGGATAGATTAAATATCCTACAAATCAGAAGTTTAAATTGTACATTTGTAATTATTGAAATTTACATTTATTTTAAATGAATTCTTTTCCCCCACGTGTTAAGAGAAATAATTATCGTCTGCACTGTGTTAAGAATAAACATTCCGAATTCAACGTTTTGAAACTACTTTTTATGGTAATTTGTCGATTTCTAAAGTTAATGCTAATGGAAAATGGAAAATTCTCCAAATTAAAATTTACCTTATTAAACCAACGCCTTATGGAAATCTATGGGCTAATTTTTTATTCCACCCAGTTTTTCCCATTTGCCTACAGAAACTGTTTCGCTTCCAAACTCACTTAAAATCAATGCAGTCGAAGTTTATTTCGGAGATATTTTATTTGTACTGCAAATAGCAATGTTATTAAAATTCTCTGGTATTATTTTAATCCCGTGGACCAAGAGACTAATTATTGCATTATAAGGTGTTAAGTTTTATTTGCAAAAAATTGAATTCGAGATGAATGGCTTTACATCCATATTTCTTTTTCAGTTATTTGAAAAATTCAGTAAACATTTCACTTATTAAAATTTTTCTACTAAATAGCTATAAAATATCTTGATTTATAAAATTTACGTTCTTAAAACTGTCCTACTTTTCGTTAGGGTTTATAGTGAAGCCACATTAATTGCAGTTCTTTTTTCTAAGCCGAGTAGTTTATTTTTATAAGAATATTCGTATTTTGAAATTAGATCAAGAAGTGTGTAGCAAAAACTTTTACGTTGCAATTTAATGATAGCGTGCTTAAATCGCTGTGCTTCCGTATCAATCTAGTATCTATTAGAAACTTTATTTTTCGTGAATTTTTATCTATCTGGAGCATTACTCAAAAATATATTTCGTACATAGTGAAGATTAGTTTCTTTTTTCTTCAAAGTTTCTTGGCGCTTTCATTATTCAGGTAATATGTTTTATAAGGGGTGGATATGATTTTATTAGCTAGTGTTTATTTGAATTCTTATCAACACTGTTATTTTTTGTGTTTATTTCCTATTTAGTCTGTGCCTTTTTAAAATGACCGATGCATTAGTCGAGCAGAATTTTTAACTAAATATTTGATTCCTAGACTGCAATGTGATTTTATTATTGTAAAATATTTGAGAGAAAAAGTTTCTACCTCTTCCCCCAAATATCGAGAAAACTTGAACCATTTTGGCGGATTTGTTTTTTGTGGCTTTGTATTACATTTCTTTCAACCATTGAAATTATACATAATGCTAATAAATCGACCTATAGAAATTGTAAAACAGCTTTTATAAAAATTGCCAAAAATAAAAAAAAGGATTAGAACTACCATAATTTGTGATTTTGAGATATTTATATTTAATTTCAAACATTCAATGCTTGAACAGATATTTATCTCGCGACGCGGAATTTTAAAAAATATATTCCAATTTATTATTTATTAATTATTTTTACTTATTAAAATATTTAATTATTACTGTTTGTATAAATAATTAATGTGTTAAATAAAAGACCATTAAACATAAAAGGCAAATAGTTTGAATAGAATTTCGACCCTTTTTTATGGAGAAAAGCTCTTAGCACTCGAAAAAATTCAGTTTCTTATTTCTTATCCCTATTAGTTGCATTATTAGTGCTTATAAATAGTACTTTCGCGCCAATTTCTGTATTTTGAATGTTTTGAGAATTTCTGAGAATTCGTGTTTGGATCGCCCCAGAACACAACTTGATGCTTCATTACCTACCAATTGACTATCTCCTCCAATAATTCGACCTTCAGTATTCAATTTTAGCACATTTAATACAGCTTATGAATATATAGAGGTTCTCCCCTCCTTCCCGATGTTTTCCTGTTGGTTTGCATTACTTTACGGATGTAGTTAAGTTCATTGCACTTGAGTTTCTGAACAATTGCTAACATGCTGCCAAATGAGTGGCGAACAGTGTACAACTTAAAATAATTCACAGAGCATGATCATCTTACCTTGATCTGTCTTCTAAGAAAGATGGCTCATCAATAAAAATAGGTTTATATAAGGTTATGCAACCGATTTTTCTCGGGCAGTTACTTGATATTTTTAAGTACGAGATTTGGCAAAGAATTTATTAACGAACAAACAAAAATCTTCCGAACATGATACTACATCACATAATAATTTTCAAACTAATTAGTTTATTTAAAAACTCCTGACAAGTATTAATGCTGATTATATTGAGATTTTTTATTGTTAGCTTCATGACAAAAATGGGACCTAGCTGGTTATATAATAAACCTTTTTTTACCATGGAACATGTTAAAGTATAACGTATTATTCTTTTGAACCTTCAAATCCTTCCTGAGACATATGCTTATTTTCTAATTCACGTGCGATTAATGGACTAAATTCATATGACATTATAGTCACGTGATAACTAGTCATGTGTTTCCTACAAATCAGTTCAAAAACACATTTGAATGGCTAAATTCATATGACGTTATAGTCACATAATAAATACAATCACGTGTTTCTTGCCAATTAATTCATTCTTTGCCAGCTTTTTTCAAGAAACTTGCTTTTAAAATATACATTTTTGTCAACAGTAACGCACGTAGGTAAACAAAATGCACTTGATTTAAAAAAAACCCTCGAAAAATACCTGATTTTTGAAAAATGTTTGAAGAATCTTAAAACTTGAACATATATCCAATTATCACACAAATCTGAAATTTTATGTAAGTTTTACTCGTAGAGCAACAAGTACGAATCTACAGTCAGTTTTGAATTCAATGGAGAACACGTGATTGTTTTATTATGTGACTGTCATAAATTTAACCCATTACGACGATCACGTATTTTAATACGAATGCTATTTTCTAAGCTGTTGCCAGATTTGTTGACACAACTTTTGCGAGAAATTATTGCCGCAGTAGGGCTGCCAATCCAGCCACCGGGATGGACATTTTAATTTCAAATTATGGTCAAATGGCGAAGGCATCCCCACAAGAAACTCAGATCAGTATTGTGTACACTTTTATTGGGCAGAATCAGGACCTGTACCCAGTCATGAAGTTTACAACCTCATCAAGATATTATGAAGTTAACTTCAAAAATAATTTTAAAAGATCTTATTGTTAGTAAAAGTCCGTGAAAAAATAAGATCTCTAAACAAAGATTGTCATTTAAAATCATAATTTGTTTCTTTACTGAAGCAATTCTCAAAATGCAATTCAACGAATATTTAGTATATAAATGATATTTCCTGAAATGAAGTGTTTTCTTTTCTTTTATTTATTTTACCACATTTATTGTACATTAACAAAGCACGAGTTTTGTCGAACTTGAAATTTTTTAACGAGCTTGCTTGAAAAAATGTTAGAATACGTATGTATTTTATCATAAAATAATGCACATTGTTGTTATTTGAATAATGCTGTTAAACAGTTTTTCGTTTCATAATCTCATTCGTAAAGTTTTCAATTCAAACCTTAAAAAATTTCGTGAAAAACTGAATAAAGAGTTCTGTGCACCCAATCTTTGGAGTAAAATTTTTAGATTTTGTTTCTTAACAAGAAATAATATATTTGCGCTTTTACTGTTTGTGCAAGGAAATAAATATTTCAGTCATTCTATATTTTTAAAAATATGGAACTTTGATTTGTTGGAGTGCTGTGTTATACCAATATGTATTTTAGAGTTGTAGGGGAAATTTAGTTTTGAGCTCCTTGGAACCCTTTTCTGAAAAATTTCAAAATAACACCTACCTTTCTGCTACAATAGAAAGAAAAAAAATTAATTTTAAGATTGTCTTCCTCCAAATGGGCGAGAGTCAGAGCTAAACACGGAGCACATTTTTCAGACAGAAATTGTCTCAATTTTCAGGGAAATTTGCAAGATTATAATTCATACATCTGTTTATAATGTAACGTTTTTAAAATTTCAAAATACTCCATAAATAATTATTGTTTCTCTTATTTTGACTCCTAAAGTAATAACTCATTTAGCATTACGGTAAAGGAGAAAAATTGCGGAACGCATTGTATACCTGAGAAAATGGATCAAGTGAAATAAAAATGATGAATATAATGAAATATGCTATTCTCTGAAGGATAGCGAAGCCGTATATGAAGCAGAAACATTCTAAACTCGAGTCTTATCCTTTAACGTTGGATTAAGGTATCCGACTACGTTCGGAACCGTGATTTTGCAAAAGCGTATAAATGGATAATATTTATGATATTTAGTATCACTTAGATTAGAAAATGTACATAAAGTTGTTTTAAATACAATAAAACAATATTACAATAAAAAATTATTTAAGTACAACATTTTTACAAAAAATGAACATAGAATGATCCATTTTCAAAATATTTTCCTTTTGTGAAAAATGCTTGTATTATAATAATATTTTGCTTGTATATAGCTCAGAACTCTGTACAGAGGCTGAACTAGAATTTTTGAACTATATAACTTAGAAGTGGGTTTATCCATGTTTTTTGACAACAGAGGGGAGAAATTTTAAGAAAAAAAACGCCGATAATTATTTCAAATGGTTGTAACTCTGAAAATAATCTGAATTTTTCAAAAAATCATAGTTGAGCCTCTGTACAGAGGTCTGAGCTATATACAGGCAAAATATTAATACAATAGAAGCATTTTTCACAAAAGGAGAACATTTTGATAAAAAAGGTTATTCTAAGTTAATTTTTTGCCGAAATATTGTATTTAAATAATTTTTTTTGTCAAAATGCCCTTATAAAACAATTTTATACATGTATTCTAATCTAAGTGACACTAAATATCATGAAAATTATCCATTTATGCGCCTTTTTAAAATCACGGTTCCGAACGTAGTCGGATACCTTAAGGATAGCCTTAAAAGGAGTTTTCAGATCGAAATTCAAAGCAAGTTAAAAATCCATTCCGGTACATGAAAATTAAATTATGAAATGTAATTCAAGTAATGGAAGTTTTTCGTAATAATGTAAGAGTTGTGAATAAAATATGCGAAACCAAACTGCTAAATCCATAACGGTCACATGATAACTGTGATCATGTGTTTTCCTTTTAATTCAAAACTGACATTAGACTTGTCGTTCTACTTGTAAAATTTAGATTTAGTAGTATAGAAATTTCGATATTCTAAATTTCTTTTTTTAGAAGCAATTACTTCGCTCGGTTACAAATTTGTTATTTTTTTCTCTCTCATGTTGTAACCAACCACCTCAAAATCCATACTTCATCTTAACTTTACTCATGGGAATGACAACGTCTGACGCTGACAACAAATTTGTTTCAATACTAATGAATTCGCAAACAAAAGTAGAAACGAAGCATACTTTAACAGAAATGACATATTAGTAATAATAATCGCTAAACTAGATTTACTGAATGATGGCTAAGTACCAATTGATATGAAAAAAATGGCCTTGAGATAGGTGTCTGTTTTTAGATACAAGCTATCACATTAGAATATTGGATTTAACTCGTTCATAAAGGGGGTTCACCCATGTAATGGTTTCAAAAAATCAAAAAAAATTATTATTATTATTCATAAATTGCTTCCTTAACATGTCTAGAAAACGGTGGTAAAGAGATTTTTTAAAATTTGAAGTCGTTATAAAGAAGCAGGTGTTATAGAAGAGCAGCTGTTAAGCGCTAAGTTAAGATTTTCATTGTTTTAATCGGACTTGAAACTTTAAACGCGTTTCTCTAAAAACTGTTTTTTTCAAACTTTCCTCCATCTTATATCAAGAACGGTTTGACAGAATGACTTCAAATGTATAGGGTAGACTCAGCACGTATATACGCACCTAATGAACTACGATCATTCCAAAATTCAAAATATTTCTATTTTTTACAACAAAAACATAGCAAAAAAAAACATGAAAATCGAAACTTTTTCTTCAGAAGACTACCAAAAATCCAATTTTTATATTTTCGATTGAGTGTAGTTCATTTAAGCTTAAAAGATTAAAACCCCGTTAATTTTTTTATTATTTCAGTTAAGCCAATCAGCCGGAATCGTCGTGGAAGTGAACGTCCATTTTTTCGAGGAGGATGTGTTCAGAGCGCTATAACTCACGTTCTATTGGATATTTTCGGCTAAACTAAATACACACTCTTAAAACACATATAAATAAGAGATTTAAAAAAACTTAAAAGTTCTAACTTTTTACCAGTCGTCAGAAGAAAAAAAAATCCCCCAAAAATGCTTGAAAAACAGGCCGTCACATGGATGGACCCCCTTTAACCAACTTTTAGCTTGCTCTTAGTTTATCATTGCTGAAGTTATTTAGTCATGGCCTTATATTGATAATAGTATTTAAGAAGAGCTTTTTAGTTTAGTGTATATAGAACTTAAATTTTCAATCCGTCCTATACACAGCTCTGTTTTCGCCATGCCTGCATGCGTCTGATTGCTTCATGCCTAGCAGCTACCTGAGAGGGTAGATAGTGAAAGAACTGAAGAGAAGTGGAGCTTCAGTACCTCCGTTCCAGAAGTGCGTTTACATGCGTGTCTCTAGATATCTGTAAATGCATTTTCTGGAATGTAAGGTGCCGTTGCCTGGCCAGCCCTTGGAGCCACTGGTCGATGGCAGTGTGGTTAGCTGGTTGTCTCCCTCCGCACAACCACTATCCAGATTGCCCCAGACCGTGGCCCCCGAACCGACGGTGGACATGATTCCTTGACCCTCTGCTGAAGGTGCTTGCCCTCAGGTGAGTGTCGCGGGCTTGGCGAACTGTGTATTCCATTGCTGCAAATGCTTCTCGACAATAGCTAGGGCTAGTTTTTGTTTAGAATATGTAGCTTATTATTAATGTGTTTGTGATAACAATTTGTACGGAGAATTGAAGTGACATGAACCATCCATAGTTTTGTTGTATCCATCTCTATTAGTCTACTTTGTGTGTGTGCTTATAAGTAGAATCTCTTGCTCTGTATTCATGTTAGAGTAATTGCTTCAGAATATGCTAAATGCGCTAATGTTGGGAAATCATACCTTAGAAGTGTTATGTGAGTGTATTCTATTTTGAAATCAATAAAATTTACTGGAAGTTTAAATAGTTTAAAAACAAGTAATATAAAAAAATTTAAGTCAATTCCTACTTAGATCAACAAGGAAAAATTGTATTTCAGCTACTTTTTATTAAATAGTTACAATTAATATAAATATGTATATACATAGAACAGAATCACAACATTAAGTGGTAATTAATTTTTATTCATTATCATTAAAGTATCGTATTGTCATCCAAAACAATCGTGTATATAAATTTCAGTCCAACTGAATACTTTAACATGTGAGAAAAAAAACCTTTTCAAGTTTTGACACAAGTCTCCAAAAGGGTCGCTAAGTCGCCAAAAATGATGCCAACGTGGTTGTGTATTTGTAATCCTTTAAATAATTAGTTTTAATCAATTACTTTTTATTAATTATTATTATGTTATATTGTATTGTCATCCAAAATAAACCTGTATATAAAATGTCAGCTCAATGGAGTGCTTTAAAATGTATTTTATTAACAATTGAAAATTCCACCAAGATAAATAAATAAATAAATATAGAGATTGTGAACTAATAGTAGAAATTGAATAAATCTAAAAATAGAAAATTTTGGAATGTGTGTGCTACAAATTATTTTATCTCGGATAAGACTTAAAAATGTTATTTTTGCTTAACTAAAAAAATAACTATTTAAATAAAATTTGTTTTGCTTGGACTTTTTTTAAATTAATGTGCGGCTACAATGACAGTCCTGCAGCAATAAAGCTGCAAAAGAAAAAATCAGAGTAAAATATATCACCAAATATAAGTGAATCTGTAAACCCAACTAATGAATAAAATAGTTAATTAAATACATCTTTTACTATTAGAAGTCTCGATTTTTTCTTTTTTGCTTTTGCTTTTGCTCCTTGTTAATACCAAGGTTATCATAAAAACGTTTAAATGTAGAAACGTAAAGAATGGATGCCATTTTCCTAAGTTATACAAAACGTATATTTTGTTTTTTACATCATCTAACACTTATTATTGAATTAATATTTACTATAAATACTAAACTCAGCCCATGGCGGGCCAAGGCCTACTGTGTCCATCTCAGTTTTCGTGACGTAGAGCGCTGAAGTGCATAAGCAGATGTTCCGGTCAGGTGGTGACGCGAAACCCCCAGTGTTAAGTTCTCAAGTCAGCTTGGTACTCATTCATCCAAGAAGTGCTACGACAAAAAAAGGTTGTGAATCATTGATTTAAAGCAAGCATATCAAACTCGTGCCTCAGTGGCCGCTTGTGACCCTTCATACTAAACATATCGTAGTGTTTAATTTTAAAAATTTCTAACTGCACATAATTTTTACAACAGACTACACTAATAACGCTTATACCATTCATAAAATGTGTGTTTCAAAAATGGATTCCAATATTTGCACTGTACCTGTGTTGAAAATTAAAATTCGATAAACTACACTATATCTTGCATTGTTCTTGCGGTGAAGCCATTTTGAAATGAGACTATTGCAAAACAATGACTTAGCGTCGCCTACTTTATACTTCATTTAAAAATAAATTAAAAGTAAAAAAAAATTTTAAAAAAGGTCGAAAAATTGGAACTTGTTTAAGCTCAATCTGATAAGCTGCTCGGCAGAATAAAAAGCTAACAGGGGTAAAAGGTTCTTAATTAATATCTTTTTAACTAATTGCGATATCGGAATATAAATGGTCAAAACATGCTTTGTCATCCAAACTAAACGTGTATACAAAATTTCAGCTCAATCGGTTGAAGACATCAGCTTCAAAATTGAGTTGCAAGATTCCACCCGAACAAATTACATTGCAAGTTAAATAAAACCTAATAAAAAAACTTTATATTTTGTATGGAACGTAAAGATCGGTTAGGGCATATGGATACATTTCGGACATCCTGTAAAATAATACTTGCCGTGTTCTTAGTCTTCTTTTACCTTACTTGACATGTCTAATTTAAATATTCCGCTTCAGGAAACAAGAAAAATAAGTTAATTTTTACTACGCTTATTCAGATGCGCAGTTATTATGTGTGATAAACATTGTTAGAAAAAACATTGATTCTTATTGAAACTTTTTATTATTTTATGTTGGCAATCACTCATCGACATCCATGGATTTTTGGCTTTATGGCATTTATTGTACCAAGGGGTAGTGAAAAATAAACGAAAAATTACTGGTGAAGATCAGTATTTCCGAGAAAAATAGGAGTCGGTGTATTTTTGCTGAGACACTTAAACTAAAAAATTAATCTACTTGATGTCTAATAATGGTATCTGTGTACCAAAATTATGAGTAAAACATCACCGTGAACTACATAAGCATAATATAAATCTCAAGGATCATTCTTGCTCCGAAGGTAAACTAAAACAAGTAATATAAAAAAATTAAGTCAATTCCTACTTTAAATGGAAGAATATAACGTATTAAATAACGATTGAAAATTTGAATAAGATATATAAGTAGGAGGAGAGAGTGAACTAATAGTAGGAATTGAATAAATTCAAAGATATTTTGCCATACCTCAAGTTCTGTGCTTAAACATACCTATTATACTATGAAAAATACTGCGTTACTAACAAAAATGAAGAATTTACTTTGTTTTTCTTACATTTTTTCAACTAATAATTAAAGAAAGCAAATGTTTTTTGTATCATTTTGTTCGCAATTTCATGTAGATTTTAGATCAGTTTACGAATATTAAATATGTTTACAAACTCGGAAGTTATTCATCAAAAACCGCGACTAAAGAAACACAAGTAGTCTGTAGGATTGAGATGAATTACAATTAACCAATTAAATAAAATCTTGTGTTGACGAATCAACTTTCCTGGATTTTTCACAGAAGTTTAATGCAATGTTTTGTTTCTCGGTAAATCGTTTGGGGTCATTAGCTTTAACTGAATGCTTTAACACGTGAGAAAAAAACCTTTTCAAGTTTTGACACAAGTCGCCAAAAGGGTCGCTAAGTCGCCAACGTGGCTGTATTTGTAATTCTTTAAATAATTAGTTTTAATCAATTAATTATAATTAAATTACTGTATTGTCATCCAAAATGATCCTGTTTATAAAATTTCAGCTCAACTCAGCGCTTTAAAATGTATTTTATTAACGATTGAAAATTCCACAAGATAAATAAAAAAAATATACAAATATATAAATAAATAAATATATAGACAGTGCGAGCTAATAGTAGGAATTGAAAAAGGAAAACTACCTCGTTCTTTTACTTAGAAATTGATCGAAATAAGTTTTATCTATATGTGTTACATCTATATTATATATCTATATAATATATCTATATTATTTATATGTGTTACAGAGAGAGAGAAATACGACTCACTCACTCATCAGAGGTATCTCCGGAACAATTAGACACACAGACTTGAAATTTGGCAGGGATATTCCTTTCATGGAGTAGGGATCCGTTAAGAACGGGTGTTGCGAAAATAGACCCCCAAGAGGAGTTAAGAGGCGTTATACATAAAAACTCCTGTTCTTAAACTATTAGCCTTGAAAACTTAAAAGTTGGTAGGCATGTTCCATTCATGGAATAGAGATCTGCTTAGAATAGGTATTAAAATCGACTCCTATGCGGGAGGAAGGGTGCGTGGAGTTACTGGAGCGTATAGGTAAAAAAAAAATTATCTTTTTAACTATACTAGTGAAATTTGTTTTGTTTATTTCTATTGTTGTGTTGAAATCCGCTAAGAACGAGTCTGACAGAATTCACTTGCAAGAAGGGGAGTATAAGGCATATTGATTTAATAAAAATATAAGTTTTTGAACTTCAAATTTGGATAGCATGTTCATTTTGTTTAGCAGAGATATACCAAAAATGGGTTTTGCTGAAATGCACTCTGAGGAAGGAGATTACAGGAGCGTAAGAGATCATTCAGTTTTAGAAATTTAAACTGTGTCCTTTTTTTAAATCAAGAAGGGAGGTGTATAAGAATATTTTTCAATACAATCAAACGCTTAATGCTTTATATATATTAACAGTATATATTCATACAACATCTTGAAATACCCAGCGAAGCAGGCTTGTAATTGTTAGTATCTCAGTTATAATTTAGTGCTTTTATATACAGCATGTCTGCGAGCTAGTTCAGCTCGGAAAGACCATCACGAGTTGCACTTAGATTACTCATTTAGATTTTTTAAAAAATCATTATAACGTGTTAATCTTTGTTAGAACCATTCTGTGTGAGTTTGATTTAAGTATGTGTAGAAGATTGTATCATTCCAATTCTATACAGTTTGATTTTTGAAGATGCACTCTTATCTGGTAAATACTGATAAGGAACGAGATTCCTAAAATCGCGTCATGCAAAATGTTACCCACAATAATGTAGATAAAAGTATAGGGTACTATTTTGCTAGTATTGTTCAAATGTATGATAAGCTAGAATCTAAAATGACTTTACATTTTTATGATTTAATATTGATTAGATTTAATAGACCTCTCTGGGAAAAGTTACAAACAAAAAGGTGCATGCATTAAAAAGAAAATAAAAAGCATTGAACAAAAGTAAAAAATTTGTATCAAATATGGCATGTCTAATCTTGCTGTATTATTACAGTGTTCATGCTATAAAGGTATTGCGAAGTAGCCGATCTATAAAGCCTTTTTGCTTACGTGGTAGGCATTAATTTTAAAAAGATTCAAACAAGTTTATGGCTCGAACAAAATTATTTTCTAAAACAAAAACTATTATTACGAAAATGGAAGTAATTTCCCCTCAAGAGAGTTTTATTCTCTGTCTTTCCTGATATCTGCTCTTCTGATGAAACAAAATGTTGTTTGCTTAAACTTAATGCGCCCTGTCCTTTTACACTCAAAATAATCCCTGCTAAATATCAATAAAAATAAAAATTAATTTAATTCAGTTTACGAATTACGTAAGTTTTATAATTAAATTTTGTGTGTTGGAGCAAGAGTAAACCATTTTTTAAAAACACTTTTACAATTCTGGATTTTAATCGGTTATTCTTATTGCACACGTTAACAGTAAAATAGTGAGGTCTTTAAAATATGAAAATTTCTTTTTTAATAGGTATACAGAGTACAGATTTACGTATGTGTTTTCAAAAAAATAAGAATTGTTTATTCAGTACAAATGAAATATTGATGAATCAGCTATGTTTGTTGTAAAATATTTTATTTCTTATCCTTAAAAATACAGTGAAAATCGTTGTAACACGAAACTGAAGGTACTGAAATATTTTTTCATGTTATAAGATATTGCAAAAAAAGTACCATATATTCACGAAATTTACGGTATCCAACTACGTTCGGAACCGTGATTTTAAAAAAGCGCATAAATGGATAATTTTCATGATATTTAGTGTCACTTAGATTAGAATACATGTATATAAAATTGTTTTAAGGACATTATGACAAAAAAATTATTTAAATACAATATTTTGGCAAAAAATTAACTTAGAATAATCTTTTTTTCAAAATCTCCTTTTATAAAAAATGCTTCTAAAAATAGTAATATTTCGCGCGCGCTTATATAAAGTAAAGACTTCTCCAGAGAGTCTGAACTAGGATTTTTGAAAAATTCACATTATTTTCAGAATTACCACACCCATTGAAATAATGATCGGCGTTTTTTTCTTAAAATTTCTCCCTTCTGTTGTCGTAAAACATGGATAAACCCACTTCTAAGTTATATGTTTCAAAAATTCTTGTTGAGCCTTTGTACAGAGGTCTGAGATATATACAGGCGGAATATTATTATAATAGAAGCATTTTCACAGAGGAGAATATTTTGAAAATTAGACATTCTATGTTCATTTTTGTCAAAATAGTGTAATTAAATAATTTTTATTGTAATACTATTGTCTTAAAACAATTTTTAAAACTTTTTCTAATCTGGATATAATATGAAAATTATCCTTTTACGCTTTTTCCCCCCAACGGTGGGATATTAACATTTTTTTTTCGTGCTAAGAAAAAAAAAAAATGCATGAAAATATATAGTAGTTTGTGGGACCGTTGTATTATTTCGTGTTGACCGATATTTCATCTTAAGCGTTTTCTTGTTAAATGTATTTCACTGTACATGATTGAGTCGATGAAGAATACAAATAGTAACTAAAAGTGCCTAAAATGGGATTAGCTTCATTCAGTAATTTCGTTTCATTTTGACCTTGACGAATGATGCGCGGCGAAAGATCGATATAAAAAATATAGAGGTGTAGGAATGATGATTGTGAAACTAGGGCATTTTTATGTATCTCTCCTGATTATTGGATACTTAAAAAATATTCTAATATTCCGTTTTCTCTATTTAAATAGTTTAAGAAAAATTACTTGTGTTATTTTTATTTATTTATTTATTTTCAAAATTTTCTTATTTTATCATTTTAAGTGATTCATTGTGGGTATTAGTTTCCAAAATGGGATGTTGAGATAATGCAACTAACTTATAACTTTCATAGAACATACATTTTCTTCTAATTTTGAATTTCTTTTGAAATTAATTTTCTTCTAATTCTACTAATAAATTAATCTTTTCATTGATCTCTTATTATATCAACCATGTATTTCAAGGTATGCTTTAAATATCTAAATTCCTTCATTTTAAAATCATGGCAGTAGTTTCCTCAATTTTATAACATCCGTTGCTTTCTTACGGTTAATAATTTAAAAATTTAAATTTAATTTTTGTATATTTAATTTTTTCATTAGCCATTTTTATATCCTTACCAGTGTTACTAAATCTTGTTTCTTTGCTATAAAAGATATGTCATTTATTTTTACATTTGCTTGTAGACATTTTGTAAAATTGTTCTAAGATAATTATTTAAATAAAAGTTCTATTTTCTAATATGTTTGTTAATTGAATAAAAACATAATGTTTTATTATAAAATTTCCGTTATTATATATATCTACGAAATCATTTTGCTTAGAAAATTTTTTCGTCTATTTTTATTGAGAAGTATTTTTTTAAATTTATTTTTATTTGTTTATTTTTTCGAAATTTAAAATGCACAAAAATTTTAAAAATTTCCCTCCCCTTAAAATTTTTGAAAATAAAAAGTTTAAATCAATATAAATTTTGGGGTTTTTGGTGGGGCCCTTTAATTTTTCTATTTTTTTCAAAAATTTTAAAATTAATAGTAAAATTTGGGGAAAGAAAAATAGGGAACTTTTTTAATTTTGTCTATAATTTCAATTATGGAATTTTATGTAACGTATAAATTTAGTATTCTATGGTAATTTTGATGAAAATGAGCCGGCAAAAATCATATCTTAAACTTTTTGTTTAAAAAATGGTGAAAAAAATTAACAAAAAATATAAAAATACGATAACCATGATAAAAAAAAAAAATAAGAACTTGGAGTCGTATTTCACAGGTTTCGAATAAAATGAGAGGTTAGATTTTTACCCCGAATAAGTCAATTTTCGTGCATGCTTCTAAAAAGGTATGGGCCATGAAGGGTCCATCATGCATTCCTCGGAAGTTTTTGAATTTTAGAATTTAAAAATCTGCATTTCGTGGCAAATTATTAGGCTTAAAAATCCATAAATGGACAACATCAAGACACAAGAATGCGTGTAAAAAATTAATACAGATTTATCTTTTAAAAAATCCCTCACCCCATACACACACAGTTGTGCCTCTGGTTAGTTATAAGTTAGTTGTTGTTGTTGTGTATGACAAAGTGCAGGCATTGTAATAATAAAACAAATATAGTCAGATATTGCCAAAGGCGTGAATCACTGCCGTGGCAACATCCATGGCACGATCCGAGTAAAGAATGTCCTCATTGTCATTTTAAAAAAAACACCAACAATGGGGGGACAGTGAAAAGGTGTTTGGGGTCCAGTTGGTGCCTAGGCCGTCCCCGTTCCACATATGATCTGGAACCACACATCGGGCAGAATCTTCATACCCTTAAAATAAGTTAGTTCTCTAACGTAAACGACATCACACTGATCTCTTCATTTTGTATGACAACAGGTTAAGCTAATACTAGGTTGATATATATGAAAACGTATTATACACAATAAATTACTAATATCTAATGAACTTAGTAAAAGAAAATTCGTTAAAATTCTAGTAATAAAAAAAAATCAAGTGGTTAAAATCGTGAGCTACAGGGATGAAGATGTTAAAATTTAATTTATTTATGCTGTGGCTTGAGTGTATACTGATTCCACCACAAAGATTTGTAATGTGGAACATGAGGTAAGAGACCTTACCTTCAAAGGGAAAAATTTTTTTGGGAGTCAACTGTTTCGTCATCACTTCTTTTGGGGTGAAGAGGTAAGCGAATTTCTTCCTCGTGATTCGCTCTCAGAAAAAGCAATAGAAAAGCTTTCTCCATTTTCAGTACACAGGTATCCACGTGTGAAGAGCGTATCTTCCACGATACCCTTTTAGTTGAGTCAACTAGTCGCGAAGGAGAACGTGGTTTTCAAAAGCTTGAGGGTAAGCCAGTTGACCGTGGTTGAATGGACCAGGGCGATTTCTATTCAGGACTACCTACCGAATGTTTGCTTCTTTTGTCATGTGCGGCACAAGTTGACTCGTGTATAAGGGGCCCTAAATCTAATGGCCAGATGTGAAAGTTAGGAGAAAAGGACCTCAATTCGTGGTTTGAGTATTCGTGTATTGCTTTCGTCGCTTGATTGTTGTTCAGAATTATGATTTGCATCATCAAATATTCAGTATGTATTTTTTATATTAATTTTGACTTCATAGAAAAATGACATTCCCATTGTGAAAGTTAACCAGGGACGTCTTAAAACATGGGCCCATGGCCTTGGCCGCAATGGGAGGAGGCTCTTCTCGTTCTCGACTCAGCCTTAATGATCATAATTCGAATAATTTGATAGGTCAAATGTTGTTTCCGGTTGTATTCCCTGAAAAACTGGGAATTTTGGACGATATATCAACTGACTACATGATCGTAGTTCATGCATATGCCTAGGCCAACCACCATACACCATCATTACTCATTCAGTCAAAAGGCGGCAGTCGATCGAGCTGGTTTGTGCACATTTATTTGTTTCGGATTATTGTTTGTACGAGTATTAGACAACGTATGCTATGTGCTTTCTACTTTTAAGGGTTATAGGTGAGGCCTACATTTGTATAGGAGCCCACTTTTGAGTAGGGGTCCAGGGCCTCAAGAAATCTTAAGACGTCCCTGAAGTTAACAATAAATTTATTCTTCTCCCGAGTAAATTATTATTATTTTTTTTGTTTGATAAAAAAAATTTGTTTTTATTATTATTATTTTATGTTTTTATTTATTTGTTTGTTTATTTTTTTTCTAGGGCCGCGTATGTGTCTTTTGGCGGGCTGCTGATGCGTTTGCAAGGTGACCCCAACAACTTGCACGGATTTGAGGTGGACAACCACGTCTATCTCTTACTCAAGAAACTGGCTTTCTGATCTGCATTTATTAACATGTTTAGAAAAATTATCATTCCTATTATTATTTTAAAATAATAATAAATATCATCCATTATTTTCGTTTGTATTACTTACTCCTTTTATTAAATGAAATTGACTTTTTATGCTATGCTTTGTATTGATTTCAATTTGCCCAATTGTCAGAAAGTGTTAAAACAAAGCAATTTACTTCAACTAAAACCTTAAAAGTTGAAAATTTCCATAAAACTGCCTCATTTTCATAGTCCTTTAAAGTGAGTCACATTACAACTCATGAAAGGTAGTGAATTACATATTAACCAGTTAAATTTTCTTGATACATTCAAAAATAGAGGATGTAAACTTTACTTTTCAGTCTTGTCATTATCATTTACTATTTCCTCTTCAAGATTTAATAAAATCTTTTATATTATTTACTATGATTGACTTCTTTTTCTAATTGGAAAGTTTAATTTGAATAATGAGCATGTTTTTATAATTACCTAAAACATATACGGTTAAAAAAATTAAAAGTTAATATTTCAAAACCATTCTGGTTTATTTTAAAAATTCTATTAGTATTATGGTATCGTGCATTTAATATTGTAATTAACAATCTACGTGTGTTAAGTAGTTCATTCGGAATTGGAAAAGATTCTTGTTCTAGTTATCTCTGTAAAGGAAAAAAAATTCTTGAATTAGTCATATTTTCCTGATATTTTACTGTTTTAATTTGGTATGATTTCATAAATTCCGTAAAACTACGGACAAAAATAAAAGTTTTGTATTTATCAATAACATAGGCTTAGTTACAATTTATTTGAGGAATCAACTTACATAGGTTCTTCTGTAAATTTGAATCTCAAAATGTTTTTTCGCAGTGTGTTTTTAATGATGTTCTGCTTGATATTATGAGAATTGTTACCTTACTAACACAAATATTATTATTTTTGTCACAAAAATTCTAACGAATTTGGTTTCAAATTTTAACGTTACTGTGGGTTTTATTTTCATAATTCCCTTTTGAAACTATAAATTAAGACCATCGGAGTTTTTGTGAGGCCTCAAGTCCATGTTTTTGAGTGAAATCGTAGTAATTAAAAAATGGATAAACAAAACTTAAGAAAACATACGACAAAATAAGAAATATAGGTATTGAAATCTATGGCATTGAGCGCCACAGGACACAACACGAAACCTTTTTTTGTGGTCTCGGAGAGAGCTGATACATCCAACTCAGTTTCTACAAATTTTGTCCTCGGTATAAGTTGAACCACAATTCCATGTGAACGCTGAATCATCTCATTGCTGATTAAATATATTTTATTAACGATTAAAATATTGCGCTGAACACGAACATAAACGACACCTACGTAAAACATGAAAATAAAAATTTTACAACGTCCATCTATCACCTGTTACCACCACCATGTCGTTCTCCACAAAAGGGAAAATCCCTCTTAAAAACGCCAGAAATCGTGCATAGGTGACACAACGAGGGTTCCCCCAACTAACACTCGCTACACATCTAAATAGTATTATTAACCAATAACACACGAAAATTAATGCAATTATATATAGGAGAATCTGTGTAACCTTCTGAAAAGTAGTGTGTATCATTTTCATTGCATTTAAATATAACTTGCTTTTCCTTGGGAAACAATGCTATTTTTAATCTTGTGATATTTTAGGTCTTTATTTTGTTTTGTAAAAGAATAAGATGTAGGTTGGCAACATCTTCACAACTTCTAAAATAAAGCTCGAACTACATTTAGGACAATCAGATTGAAATCGTTATCGAACCAAATAAATTTGATAATTCACATTTACACGATTCATTTTAAATTTTTATAACAGCAGCACTAACATAAGATCAAAACAACTACAAACAAGATCATTTTAACCTATACTATGGTAAAAAAGTATACATGAGAATTATTCATCTTGATATTCATGTGGGAGATGTCAGTGACGCATTACTATTTACAAGTTATTAAAATGAATAAATTTCATGCACTAATTATCCGAGTCGTCTTGCTCGTGGACACGATTGATCATCGCCTTTTTCGTCGTATCATGACGTCCTCTACTTATAAGAGTCTCTAGGCAGTACAACTCCGACAACACGGTGCACGCTATTAGGCATGCGTATGAACGTTCAGTCTATGTCGTGGCTTGGTAATAGCGGCTGGCACCTCATATACATGTATTTCAATGTAACTCGTATAATTTTATCGACTTCTGAATCTGATCTCGTGAATTAATTTGTTTTTTTTTATCTCAAATCAGTGGACACGTTAGGTTTATTTCGGTAAATTTATATTCGTGAATACTAATAGTATTTTATCACTGGATGTTTGGTACTCTTTGATGTGTGGCGGTGGATATCTATATGAACTAGTACCAACATCACGCGTTGACGATCGTTTTGGCGTGATTGGTTACGTACTTGCGTTCGGAACGGAAGGTACCCAGAACGAACCTTCCCTCCTTCCTTCATTGGTGACCCTGGCCGTGCAAAGGAACCGCACCGTTCACGCGCCGCAGTCGTGGCACCATCTATCCACCGCACAAGCAAACGTCCAAGCTCCAAACCCCCACACAAATGACGCAATTCATTCCCAAACCCCGTCGTCTCACACAAATGACGCAATTCTCAAAGCCGTCTCGCATGAATGACGCAACCCACCAAGTGACGCAACTGCTTACATACCGCCACGAATATGGTATCGTTGTTCGCCTATTCGCCGAAACACTGGCGGGGTATGTGGCGGTGGATATCTAAAATTGAACTAGTACCAACATCACGCGTTGACGATCGTTTTGGCGTGATTGGTTACGTACTTGCGTTCGGAACGGAAGGTACCCAGAACGAACCTTCCTCCTTCAGATGCTACTAGGATGAAAATGACATTTAAAAAAAAAATTGGAATGTAAAGTAGAATCTGTTGAAAATTCAATCATTTTTCTTTTTCAATTCATTCAAAATTCTCGTACATTCGAAGAGGCCTGGTCACCTGATCCAAACATAATCTATTGGGGAGAAATCTAACCATCTAGTTGCCCAGAAAATGCTTGAAAATCACGTAGACGTTTGATAGATATAGTTACAGAGTACGACAATTATCATATTGAGATATTTCGAAGAAACTTGAAAGAAAAGGCGTTACAAAGGAGGGGGATTATAACCTTAAAAATCTCAGAAGCAAATTAGATGTTTTGGTTTTTAAAAATAAAATGATATTCATCACACATAACTGTGTGGTGGGTAGAAGTCATTACCTCACTTTTGTCCTGAACATCTTCATTTGTTCATCGAGAATCAGTTATAAAAAATGGGATACGTCAATTAGAACAATTCCTCTTAACTGCAGTGGAATTGTCTGGATCGAAGGAACCAACATCACTACAAATATGCACAGGTGAAAACTTTTTGGCACTTCCCGCAATCATGAGCTCAGACCCCTTCGGATGGATGAACAATGTCTTAACACGTATGCTATGGACAGTGACGTACACAAGGATGGAGTTATGGGGCTCTCTCTCCCACGTTTTCCTTTACGTGTCTTTTAGAACAGTGCTCCGCAACCTTTTTAGCGCTGCGGACCGGTCAACGTTTGATAATTTTACCGCGGCCCACTGAGGGTGGGACACATTGATTGTTTATATTTTAGATTGTTTTGATATAACAATTTTAATTTAGTTACATTTATAAATCTGCCTTCAGAATAAAATATAGTTACACCAAAAATGAATAAAAGTGATTTAACGTGGAATATAAAGTGATTTCCGTGGAAAGTTGCGCGCGGGAAATGCTAAATTTTATTTAAAATGACTATAGTTTAATGTTCTTTGGGAGGCCCGGCACCATTTGATCCACGGACCGGGGGTTGCGGATCACTGTTTTAAATATACCCCCTAGAACAGAAGTCTAGGTGTCAGTGATGGCGAACCTATGACCCGTGGGTCAGACCCTGACCCACGCAAGCTTTTTAATTGACCCACGATTCCTAAGTTACCACTTGTTTGCTTACGCGGATTTATTTAGATTTTGCTCGGTATTAGTATGGAAATATAATGAAAGAAGAGTTAATAAAGCTAATAACGTTGAAAGAGAAGTGTACCGATCTCGATATTTTTAAAAATTTGATATTGCATTTAAAGAAATGGATATTTATCTTCAGAAAATAGTTTTTGTAACAACAGATGGTGCACCTAGCATGATAGGGAAAAGTTTTGGATTTATTTTCCGTATCTTTATAAACGGCAATTTACACAATTCTTAGAGGAAATTGAATTGCAACATTCAGGGATTTTGACATACAACCACGTGCGATGGCTTAGTTTTGGCCACGTCTTTAATCGTTTTTGTAACGTTATTAGAAAAAATTAAGCTCTTTTTAATTTAAAAAGACAATAGTTTCTATGAATTACCCAGCATACATTGGTTTAATGTTTTTATGCGACATCACTCAGCATTTTAATGAACTGATTAAAAACTTCCAAGGGCATGTGGACTTATTGTTTTAACTATGTTTGGGAAATATGAAAATATTTATGATGAAACTTGATACCTTTACTAAGAACTTTGAAATGAAAATCATGAAATTATTGTTTGCAATTTCCTCAATTACAAAAACATTTTCAAAACACAATAGTTTTTGAAAACTCCGTTAAATTCAAGAAATGCAATTAAAAAATATTTAATGATTATGCAGGAAATAAATTAAGCTTTTGAGGAGAGATTCAATGAATTTAAAAGTTTGAAAAATATTTCATTTTTTTTTAAACCATATAAAAAAAAAAATTTGAAAAAAAGGAGTTAACTGAATTTATGTGGCCAGGATGATAATTTAGAAAAGGAATTAGTTTAATTTTTCGAAGGAAATGTAAAACAAAATTTTAAGCCTTATTTGTAGAAGGAAAACTGTTTTGAAAGGGCAGATAATATTTATCCACAGTAAAAATTTTAAATATTATATTAAACGTATGGGATTCTTCACCAAATAATTTTATATCAATAAGAAAAACTAGTTAATGCACTTTTAACGATTTTTAGGTCCACATATTCGGGTGAAAAATTGTTTTCTTCTATGAACTTTGTAAAATCTTCTCTAATAGAAATAGACTTGACAGGGAAATTAACTGCGAAATGCGTTAAACTAATGAATACGAAATGTTAACCTATTATTAGAAAAAACTATCTAAAAATAAACAGATTTCTCATTAAATACTTTATAATAAATTTTGTTATACATAAATATACTAATGAATAATATTGCATAATATATATTTATATAATTTTCGTTATTCTTCGTTCATTCAAACACTTATTGCCATTTGTACCAAACACTTAACAATGTTTAACCCCACTAAAAATTTTTAAATTGTCAAACCATCCCTATTTTACCCGTTAAGCCTTGTTTTTTAAAAAAGATGCTTTTTTTAAAAATACTAAAAGGGGGAGCGCGACTGTGGAAATGTATTCGGGTCGAGATTTGGTATAATAGTAGTACCCCTTGGGGTGTTAAACCCCTCAATGTAATTCCCCGAATGGCCAGTCAATTGGGAGAAAATAGCCTTCGAAATTCTGCAGCTTTTATAAAAAAGAAATATTTTTTAAAAATAATTCAAAAAATATATAAAAAGAATTTTCTATTTAAAAA
Source organism: Trichonephila inaurata madagascariensis (assembly GCA_019973955.1). Taxonomy (NCBI): domain Eukaryota; kingdom Metazoa; phylum Arthropoda; class Arachnida; order Araneae; family Nephilidae; genus Trichonephila; species Trichonephila inaurata. The sequence goes on along the minus strand of BMAV01004731.1, from coordinate 156,970 downwards.
AAATTTAAATTTTAAAAAATTATACTTTATGAATTATTTTATATTACATATAATATTTTATGTATAGTATATTGTATTTCACATTATAAAAGTATTTGTAACTAATTTTATGTATAATATTTAATATTTATTATATATTTTGTTATAAATATTAATTATTAAAATATAAAAATATATTTATAAAATTTGATATAAATATTTATATAATTACAGCATTTTTTTTTTACTTTATAAAATACAAAATAATTACATAAAATGTCATTTAATATCAAATAAACCTTTCATAAATAAATTTATTTAATTTTAAAAATAATTAAATGAAATGAAAAACAAAAAGGTTGATCGATGAATCGAACCCTAACCTCGGGCATAGTATGCAGACGATATTCCAACCAGGCTACGGAATCGTTGGAGGAAATTGAAACTTAATTGTATAAAAGCTAAGCATGAATTTCGAAAGCTATTTTCTCTTAATTGACTGGCCATTCGGCGGAATTACATCGAGGGTTGAACACCCTAAGGTAGTGCTCCCCAACCTTTTTATCGCCGCGGACCGGTTAACGTTTGATAATTTTACCACGGTCCGCTGGGAGGGGGACGTTGGTTGTTTATATTTTAGATTATTTTGATTTATTACAAAGTGTATTTAATACATAAAGAATATAAAGAATTTAATTCTATTTAAATATGCCTTCAAAATAAAATACAGTTACAGCAAAAAAAAAATAAAGTGATTTAATATTTTAAATTACTAAAACGTTAAATCAATGAGAACCCTGAGCTTGTTTCTTTGCAATGAGACTGTTCCATCTGGAGGTAATCGGAGACAATGACACCCGAAGCGTTTTGCCCAAGTCCAGTTTATTTCATTGCTTTGTTTCGGTTGGTGTTATTGCAGAAAATCCCGCTTCACACAGATAGGTTGTCGAAAATGGCATTAGGGATTTAAGTGCTGTGGTGGCAATCTCGGATTATTCTGCCATGACTTTAATCCAGAACACCGGCAGAGTTGCTGTCTCGAACGTAGTTTTAAAGCCGCAGTCATTTGCAATCTCCAGCAGTTGATCTTCTTGCACAGACATGCTAGATTCGCCAAATTTGTTGACAAACGGGTCGCACATCCATTCCTTACCAGTTCATGGGTTTTTTGTAGTTGGGAAGTAGCGCTCGAACTCTTTTAAAATCAAAGACAGATGATCGTGCACCAACTGAGAGAATGAATGTTCAAGCTCAGTCTCGCCTAATATCCCCGCTAATGTCTGAAACATGTCGAAAATTCTCTGTTCACGCGCCGTCCCCAAAACTCCAGTTTGGTTTTAAATGCAGCTACTTTGTCTACCAACTTGAAAACAGTTTTCATTTTCCCCTGAATGCACAGATTGAGTTCATTCAGCAGGTTGAATATGTCACACAGGTAAGCCAGTTTAGTGACCCATACCTTGTCACTGAAATGTGCTGCCAGCGGTGACTTCTTTTCTAAGAGAAATGTTTGCAATTGCTCTCACAATTCAAATACTCTGAGTAGCGATTTTCCTTTAGATAACCATCTTATTTCTGTGAAAAACAGAAGGCATCTGTACTCTGTGCCCATTTCCTCACAAAGCTGCTCAAACAGGTGCGAGTTAAGGGTGTGGGCTTTGATGTAGTCAATAACTTTAACGACATCAATCAATACGCTGTTAAATTCCGGTGACATTTTTCGGCTTGCTAGAACTTCCCTGTGAATGAGACAATGTGTAGATTCACTCTCAGGTGCAACTTCCTTTATCCGAGCAGTTAAATCAGTCAGTCGTCCGGTCATGGCAGCAGCTTCGTCTGTGTATATGCCCACACGAATGGACCATTTTAGTCTCGTCCTGATATATAACCATCCAGTGACTTGAACATTTCTACTCCTGTGGTGTTGGTTGGCAAAGATAGTGCACATAACAAATCCTCATGCACATCCTCCTGATATAGATATCGCACATAAGCAAGTAGTATTGCCCTGTTGTCAATATCTGTAGATTCGTCAACCTGGAGTGCGTACCACGGTGATGCATTAATACTCTCGAACAATTGCGCCTCAATGTCTTCGGCTATTTCTTCAATGTGCCTAGTCACCGTGTCAGCCGACAAAGGCACATGTGCTATCTTTTCCACAGCAGCCTCTCCTAGAAGTTCATGGTAAATGCCTTTAGTGGCGGGCAAGATTAATTCTTTACCAATAGTGAATGGCTTTTTAGCTTTAGCAATATGGTTAGCCACCAAATATGATGCTCTTCATGCGTTCTCCTTTATTGATGTGGTGAACCTCATAAATTTCTTCTGTCCTTCGTGTTCCCGTTTTTTTCTTTCAAAATACTCCAGGGACTTACTTGTCTTTTAATCCAGGGTTCTTGGCGTTCAAGTGGCGAAGCAGTTTTGAAGGTTTCATTGCTTCATTAGAGAATTGGTCGCCGCAAACTGTGCAGAGTGGTTTTGGTTTGGGAGAATCACCTGTTCCGTCAAAAACATATTTCAAGTAGGACTCATGGTATTGTGTCTGTTAAAAATTACACGTTTCTTTGATGTTGAAGGCCTTTCTGTCTCTTCACTGAGCCTTTTCTTTTTCCGAAGGAAACTTCCTTCCGACGTCTGTTTCGTACTCATTTTTGCTAATTTGTGGGTGAAATTTGAGCAAACACAATACACACGTACACCAAGTACTGTTAAACATAAAAAAAGTACCGTGAACAGAGAGAAGAGCGATGCATACCTTCTCTTTAAAAAAACAAACTAAACCACATAAAGCACAGAAAACAGTAGAGAGGAATCATGGTCACGGGTAGTCTTTGGACGACTAGATGGCGATCGAGCTTACTACATTCTCACTGTGTGTGACGTCACGATCGAGAGAGAAGACGAAGTTCATTAGTTCCAATGCAAGTTTCGCGCCGTGCTTTCGTGTTTTATTTATGATATTTACACAGTTAAGATGATTGATTCTTTTTAATTCAAACTAACTAAAAGAGAAAATAGTTGCGGTGTTTTTCTTTTCTTTCTTTTTTCTTTTTTTTAAAATTTTTAAAACATTAAAAGATTTAGGTCACTACTTTCGGGGGCCCCTTTTTTAAAATAAATAAAATTTTAATGAAACACAGATATTTTTTTAATTTGGGGTATAAAACTAGGAATTTAAATTCAGTTGCAATGAAATGGGCTGCCCGGTACCATTTGATCCACTGACCGGGGGTTGCGGAACGCTGCCCTAAAGGAGTACTACTATTATACCAAGTCTTTTTTCACCCCAAATGAATTTCCTTAGTTGTGCCCTCCCCTTGTCAGTTAAAAATTTTAAACTTAACTCTGATGCCAAGTGACTGCATTAGTGACCCAGGAGCTAGTATTAAAAAAATATGAACGAAATTTGACCCACGTCTCAAAAAGGCTCGCTATCCCTGCCATAGATCCTAATATTCTCATAACCTCTGCCATCTATCAAATCCTACCGTCTTTTTTTTTATCATTTTAATATATCTAATCTAAACATGTTTAAAAAACACTTTCTGAATAACTTGTTCATTTTTTAAGAGGATTGCATTGAATTAAAGCAGTGCGCGTGATGGTTTTGTTTATATTCAATTCTCATTTCTTACTGAATTCATCGCACAGTGTATTCTTTATCTTCCCTTGCAAACAATCTGCCAGTAGAAGAGGCATTGGCGCACACAAGGAGGGAGTTCTCGGGTCCGCCCAAGCCCTTGAATTTTTTTTCGATTGATTATAATCCTATGTATATAGTTATTAAAATTTAATTAAGTATTTGTTGTTAGTAATTAATTTTAATAATTAATGCTAATTATTCCTTCAATAGTTTTTTTTTGTTCCCAAAATTGTCAAAATCAAAAGAATATGTTGGGCGAAATGTTAGAGCATGATACGAGAATAGTGGATTTCCGACCCTGGACCCTCCTCTCCCCTTGAAAAACTCCTGTGTTGCTACTGAGTAGGCACCTTTTTCTGTAAATGCCTTTTCTTATTTTCGATTTGTTCCAGGCATTTTTTTATATGATTGACAATAATTTACGCTTTGGCTCAAAAACAATCTCGAAGTCACTTCCAAAATGTAAAAATTTGTTCTTTAGTGTCTGAGAAATTTCAGTGAATGTTTTATTCTGAAAAAAAAAGTCATTTATTAAAATATCATGATACATACAATTACTTATCAAAATAAAAGTTGCAAAAAAATGGTTTTTTTTTAATTATTAGGATTGAAAAGTTGTGAATTTTTTCTCATTCCCACAACCGAGAAGTACGAAAAAGGTGTTCATAAAACTATATACTAGCTGTTATACCCGTTCTTCGCACGGGTGAATTGAAAAATTAAACAATACAGATTGAAGGATAAAGAAGTTTTTAATGAGTTAATTTTACGTGAATTGCAAATTAAACAACAGAAAAGCTGTTTGTGCATATCTCAGCTGAACAAAACAAAAAACACGTTTGTTAAATTTAAGTCTGTAGATCTAATAGCTGATAAAAAGGGTTTTTTTTTATTTATAACTCCCCGTAACTCTCTTGAGGGTCGATTTTTGAAAACACCTTCCTAAGCTGATCTCTGCTCAGCAAAAGTAACACATTATTACAAATTTTGTGTAGTGAATGCATAAAATAGTATAAATAATTTATATATGGAAGTGTAATACGTTAATATTACTCTCTTTGTTGTATTTATTTTTGTTAAAATTGTAATCAGCCTCACACTCCGCTTGTTCAAGCTTTCGCAGTTCCTGGCGGAGACAAAACAAAATACTAAGTTTTGCTTCACACATAAAAGATAGATATATGCTGTCTCTGGCTTTTTTGCAGATGGCAGAATATTTTCCTACTTTCTTGAGAATTATCATTATATTTCGGACACTTCACAATATCTTTATAAATTATAGCCTATGTGTTATTCTGATGTATAAGCTATATTGTAAAGTTTCATTAAAATCCATTCTGTTTTTGCGTGAAAGAGTACCAAACACCCACACAAACTTTCACGTTTATAATATTAGTAAGGATAATATATGAAGATTTTTGTTTTGTTTTTGATACAAGGAAATTAAAATTTCAGGGACTTAAGTCGCTGATAAGCAAGTGTTGTTGATTGTTCGTAAATGACTTTTCGTACTGTTGTTTGAATTTAAATGGATTATTGCGAATCATCTCTCAGCAAACACAACACGAGGCTTGTTTTGATATTTACTTTTTCTTTTTCCGAACGAGTAGGCAGATTTAAGAAGGGTGGACCAAAATAAAAGTTGTTCCTACAGGTTTGTAAGTGACATTTTGTATCGCTTTTAAACCGCGTTGAATTATTGCGAATCGTCTGACAGGAATTTCGCCTTGAGACGTGCTTTGATGTTTACTCTTTTATTTTAGAGTTTGTTCTTTTTGCATATGTTATTGTTCTTTTGTGCTGTGGTGTTGAGAGTCAGAAGAAGCAAGAAAATTAACGGATGATTTCACTCACCCAATTCACTAGCGCAAAAATTCATCGCTACTGAAGGAAAAATATCACCTTAAAACAAAGGTAGAAAAAAATTTTCTGATACCGCATTGCTAACAATCTTCAGAGCACAAACCCACTTATACTCAAAGAAGCTATTATTCGAAAGAAATTTCCGTAAAAAATAAATCAATTAACAAAACAAATGATGAAATTATTATCAAAACAAATAACTATGATACCACTAAGGAAGTATTAAGAAAATTAATGGTTTTAAAAAATATGTCAAGACTATCTTGGATTGGCTTAACTACTAGTTTTAGAAGGTGTCTTAAAAATAGCGCCCAAACTCTGCACATCCAGATTCCTTGTTGAGAGTACATAATAAATGCTCGAAGAATTGTACCTATACGACCCATAGTTTACGAGAAAAATACAGAAAATGACGATGGGAACCCGGCACAATTTTGAACTCCTGTATATGGAAAAGCCCGCCCACTGGATCGGATATGTGGATCCAGTTCTATGGCCGCCACGATCACCAGATCTCACACTTTTGAATTTCTTTTTCAATGGAGTAATTTCAAGGAATTGGTGTATCGAGACTCAGTGACTACACAAACGGACTTTTTCTTCGAACACCACGCTGCTGCGATGTATGCACTCATTCATTCCACGGCGCGCTCAAGCCTACTTCTATATGCACGGCGGAAATTTTGAGCATCTGTCTTTTTAAATATTTGCAATTACTGCGGCTGATGTGTCCAATACGATGTTTTTCGGATATGACGTCATACTTTGTTTTTCGTATTTTTCTCGTAAACTATGGATCACGCGCGTACAAGTACAGTTCCTTTGGGCATTTTTTTATGTACTCCCAAGGAAGAATCTATGTTCAGAGTTTGGGCACTATTTATAGGTCACCATGTATAATACAAAGAGTAAACAAATATACCATTGGACGGAGCTAGCAAATAACAACTTCTCCAATTTGGAAATAGTGATTTTCAAAATAATGGTAAATTTTATATATTCACAGAAAAAATGAATTTTAATTTTTAAGGGTATCCGACTACGTTCGGAACCGTGATTTTGCAAAAACGTATAAATGGGTAATATTCATGGAGGTTATTCTAGGTGTTAAATTGAAATATATTTAAATATTTTGTAAGTGTGATCTAACCGTAATTTTAAAATCCCAATGATATTTCAGGATATTTAAGTACCCTTTTTAACAATACATAACAAGTTTAAAATTTTGAAAAATTTAAATAAAACTTTTGAAACAAAACTTAGAAAAATTTTTAAATGTTTCCTTTGTGAAAAATGCTTCTATTATATATATTTTGCAGTATATTGCTCGACCTCTAAAGAGCTCAACTAGAATTATTGAAATACATAACTAGAATGGTTTATCCATATTTTACGACACAAAAAGGGGAGAAATTTTAAGAAAAAGAACCGGATAATTATTTCAATGGTTAAAAACTAAACAGTACGTGATCTATTTAAAAATCGTATGGTTCACTCTCTTACAGAGGTCTGAGCATACACAGGCAAATATATTATTATAATAGAAGTTTTTCAAAAAGGAGAACGTCTTGAAAAAGGTTATTCTGCATCCGGGAAAAGTGTATTTAAATATTTTGTAAAAAATGTCCTTAAAACAATTTTATACATGTATTCTAATCTAAGTGACACTAAATATCATGAAAATTATCCACTTATGCGCCTTTTTAAAATCACGATTCCGAACGTAGTCGGACACCTTAAATAGGATGCTTTGTAACGGAAGAAGTCTCCGTCGCTTTTAAAATGTTTTAAAACTCAATTTTAATTTTTTTTTTTTTTTGAAGAACCAAGGAAGTGCACCAATTGTTGGGAAAATAGTCATTTTTTTTTTAATAAAAAAAGTAGAATTTTTGATCAAACCACCCAGAAAATGAAAGCAAAGAAACTTAAACAAAAATATGTGGCTCTTGTGGTGACGACCACGAGCTGAACCCAAATTCATGAAAAAAATACCAAAAGTTGTTCTTAAAACTGAAAACAGAGCTATACACGTATATCAAGAAATGAAGCAATAAAAAAATATGAAAACATCAGAAAATCCTTATAACTCTCCAAAACATACATCAATCAGTGGCGAACACAAGGGTGGGGTTTGCAGGTTTAAACCTTTCCCATATACAAAGAGATTTTCAATTTTTATCATAATAGTTGCGCCTCAGTGTCCTTTAAAGTAGTATTATCCCACTGGTATGAATCAAACCGAACCACAGGATACTAACTCGAAAAATATTACGAAATTAGAACAGAACATTGAAGACAATTATATGATAGAAAAGAAGTTCCAACAAGTAGTACATCGATCTACAACAGAACTGAGTGCAGTAACATCACAAATAAATATGTGTTACTACATTTACGCAATCGAGATAGAAGCTACATTGAAAATAGCTACATCTAGTATCAATACAGCAATGCCAAAAGATGACTATAATTGAATAGATTCAAAAACCAAAGTATAGCTGGTACTTTCGTACTATGCTGTCAACCAGTTTCATGGCCGCGTTAGCCTAATGGTCAAGGTAACGGACTCTTGGCCGGTGTGTCATGAGTTAGAGCCTAGTACCGCTGAAGACCCGCCGTGTAAGGGGCCTCCTCCCTTTGGTGTGTTGTGTAAGTTAGGAGAGGGGGTTGCCAGCTCAGTTGTTGTCTTTTTCAATTGATTATGGTTCAAAATTACGAGGTCCGTCACCAAAAGTCTTCGTGTAGCTGATTAGTGCGGCGTTAATATTCTATCACTCACTGTCAACCAATTTCACCGAATAAAAAGTCATCGCCAATTGAAAATATGCTAAAAAAAATGTTATAATTATTGTTTTGGAAAAGTGCGGGAAGTTATCCACTATTGTCAGTATTTTGCGCCATTTGGCAATGTCTTTTGATTTAAAGAAATAGATGCCGAAGAGGGTAAAAAAAAATTACTCGAATATAAAATAAGTTAATTAGTAATTTAG
>BMAV01004731.1:105439-148392 GCA_019973955.1 Trichonephila inaurata madagascariensis | reverse complement strand
CCCTTCCTTCCTTTTTTCACCGTTTTTCTTGGAGAATGAACGATAGTAAAAAAGTGCATTTACAATCTGATTTACAATTTTCTTATCTAATTCGGTGCTATCATTGTTAAATTCTATCCTTTCACTAAACTTCATTTAAATTAATCCATTTAATACTCGTACAATTGAATGCGAATACAGAGGGCATTGATGGGGAGGTAAAGAATGTAAGGTAAGGAAAAGGTAAAGAATGACCTCCTTCATGACCACTTAATCAACTCTATTCCACTCCTTTTCTCCAAATTCATACAGAAGCAGAGCGATGGGAAGAATTTCTCAAGGGCATCGAGAGCTTCTCTGCCTTGGGATCAGCTTTGCTGTGGATTTAGTTTTCACAAGCTTGATGGCGTCATTTACTGATGAGAGAGTCTTTGCGATGGAGAACCCCACCAGTTTTTTATTCGGGTAGAAGTCAGCGTTGAGGGAACAGATCTCAACTTCCCCAAGGAAGAACTTCGTGCCTCTCTCTCCCGTGGGTGCCTTGCCAGATAGGCGCAAAGTAGCACATTTGCTTGGGTTAAATTGAAGGGAGTTCTCTTGGAGTAGTGAATCTCCGTGATGGAGACGAACGCCTGGAGTTCTTCCTTGGAGTTAGCTAACAAGACGATGTCGTCTGCAAACACACGAGCAGAAGTCATGTGTCTCCCTTCCTGTAAGAACGTGGTCTATTCCCATGTTAAATAGGTTGCTCTACTGAGAGGGCATCCCCGCTTAAAGTATCCGACTACATTTAGAACCGTGATTTGGCAAAAGCGTACAAATGGATAATATTTATGATATTTAGTGTCACTTAGATTAGGAAATGTATATAAAATTGTTTTAAGAAGAGAATTACAATATAAAAAGTTATTTCAGTACATTATTTTTACAAAAAAATGAGCATATTGATGACCAATTTTCAAAATATTCTCCTTTTGTGAAAAATGCTGCTATTATAATAATATTTTGCCCGTATATAGCTCAGACCTCTGTACAGAGGCTCAACTAGAATTTTTGAAATATATAAATTAGAAGTGGGTTTATCCATGTTTACGACAACAGAGAGGAGAAATTTTAAGAAAAAAGCGCCGATCATTATATATATATTTCAATGGGTTGTAACTCTGAAAATAATGTAAATTTTTTTTAAAAAAATAGTCCAGACTCTCTGGAGAAGTCTACACACTAAGCACAAAATATTATCATTTTAGAAGCCTTTTTTATAAAAGGAGAACATTTTGAAAAAAGGTTATCCAAAGTTAAATTTTTGCCAAAATATTGTATTTAAATAAATTTTTTTTTTGTCAAAATATCTTTAAAACAATTTTATACATGTAATCACATCTAAGTGACACTAAATATCACGAAAATTATCCATTTATACGTTTTTTTAAAATCATGGTTCCGAACGTAGTCGGATACCTTAACACATCGTCTAAAAGATATCGGTTTAGTCATCTCATCATCAATATGGCTATCAGAATAAATGTGTTAAGAGACAAGCGAGATGAAATCCTCCTCGACGCTTTGTGCCCTCAATGCCTGGAATAATACTACCGCACCCTTTCGAGCTTACGTCTACGTGTTTTTTAGAATGTGACCCCACCACCATAAGAGAAGTCTGTGTATGCAGGGGTGGCTCTAGGGCAGGACAAACCGGACTCCTGCCCGGGGCGGCATTTTGATCGAATTTAATTTTTTTTTCTTTTGTTGTTACAAAAAATTGATATATTTTCTGAAATATTATTGGGTGTGAATTTGGTTCTTCATTTAACGTATCTGATTTCCTTATTTTGTACTCTGCATGTTTAATGTGTGTTTTTTTTTTATTTTTTATATTGAACCTTGAAGGGTTCGAGGCGAGAGTATAAGTTGAATCATGAAATTTGATATGTTTACACACCTTTCACAAGTAACTTTCTCCCCATCCTGGAGTAAGGTCACAACGGACATTCCTTTCACCCTTACGATGTCCAGTGTCAGCTATATAAAAGGGGACAGGGGTAATAAGAGGTTTTGGTAGTTAGAGAGCCACAGGACATGTTTTATTTTATTCTTGAGTGTAGTTACTATAAGTTAAAACATACGTTTGTGATCCCCACCATCAGTAGATTATTTTTCGAAGAAATTGGCCTGCTGAAATGGACTATTCCTACTTTTACATTGTACTCGTTTGAAATAATAATAAGCAATTTTGTCCTTAATTTCTAATTAGTTCGAATTTTTTAACTTAGAATATTATACATATGCACTCATGGACAAAAAAATTAGGGCACCAAGAAATAATTGCGGGATCGTAACGAAACTTGGCATGAAGGTACATGTCGGGGAGATATGGAAATGATTAGAAATGCAGCGTGATTGCGCATTAAGTATAGCCGGTAGAGGGCGTTTAACGTCGCTCTCCGTGTAGTATAAAACAGGTAACCAAAGCTTGTTTGAGTGTGCTGAATTGTTTACAAAGGAAGAGCTGTGGTAGACATGCCATTACGTCGTTTTCGAAGACAATATGAGCAGCTGTCGCAGTTTGAGAGGGGAAGAATCATCGGCATGTTGGAAGCTGGGTGGTCAGCTAGGCGAGTAGCTCATCAATTAGGCCGCTCTGATTGGGTTGTGAGGAAGTGTTGGGACCAGTGGATCCGAGAGATGTCATTTACACGAAGACCAGGCTCAGGATGCCTTCGACAGACCAGTCGTCGAGAAGACCGCCACATCGTAAGAAATTCACGGGTTCAGTCAACTGCTTCCTCGGCCGCCATCCAGGCAAAGGTAGCACCTTCACTAGGGGCCCCTGTGTCTTCTCGAACCATACGAAGGCGCCTGGCTGAAGGACATTTGGGATCGCGGCGCCCATTACGTGTGCTGCCCTTGACACCCACCCATCGACGTTTCCGTTTGGAGTGGTGCCGCGTACGAGGAAACTGGACTGCAACGGAATGGAACCAGGTTGTCTTTAGTGACGAATCCAGATTCAATCTCAGCAGTGATGACAATCGTGTTCGTGTGTGGAGACCCAGTGGTGAATGCCTCAATCCTGCCTTTGCTTTACAGCGACACACCGCTCCCACAGCTGGTGTGATGGTATGGGGTGCCATTGCTTACAATACACGATCATCCCTAGTATTGATCCGTGGCACCATGACAGCCCAGCGGTTTGTGCAAGACATCCTGCAACCACATGTGTTGCCACTCATGCAACGGCTTCCAGGAGCAATTTTTCAACAAGACAATGCTCGGCCTCACACGGCAAAGTCACAAAACTGTCTCCGCACTGTTACTACCCTTCCTTGGCCTGCCCGATCCCCAGATTTGTCTCCAATCGAGCTTATCTGGGATTATTTGGGACGGCAAGTTGGGCATCCCACGAGTTTGAACGAGCTAGAGACAATGTTACAGCACATATGGAACGAAATGTCTCAAGACATCATACAGAACTTGTATGCCTCAATGTCCGATCGTATCGCATCGTACATTCACGCTAGAGGGGGTTCAACCGGGTATTAAATCCTCCGTTCTTTTGCCTTTTTCTTTGAAATAAATTATCCTTTTTCTTTGATTTTCTAATCATTTACTTATATCAAAGTAGTCATTACGTATGTAAACTTTCATTTCATTTTGAAGACTCCTTCTTGGTGCACTAATTTTTTTTGTCCATGAGTGTATATAATATATTGTTATGCTGCCATTTTGTTCACTGGGATTATTCAAGTTTTATAGGTGCGTATATGTGTGAAAACAATTTACCTTTTTTAATTATAATTTTTTGCTTTAGAGAGAGAGGGACGGCATTTTCCATTTTTGTCCAGGGCGGCAAAACTGCTAGAGCCGGCCCTGGTGTATGCTATTGTCAAAAGCATTGGGTTTTTCTAGCTATGTAAGCAGAGATTCAAAAAAGAGTCCCGTAGCTCTTTCCATGCGTTGAACAACGAGAAAATTATGCTCAATGACTTCATTGTGGGGAGCAGGACGTTTTAAGGCATGGGCCAACTCAGCCACAATGGGGACCTCGTCCTGTTCTCGACTCAGCCTTAATAGGATCATGATTCGAATAATTTCAATGATCAAATTTTTTTTCCGGTTGTATTCTCCGAAAAACTGGCTAAATGTGTTGACCGTCTTCCATGTATAGGCCTACCACCATACATCATCATCACTCCTTCAGTCAAAAGGAGGCAGTCGGTCGAGCCAGTTTGTGCGATTAGTAAGTCATGTACATTTATTTGGTTCGGATTACTGTTTGTACGAGTATTTGACAACGTATGCTATGTACTGTCTAATTTAAGGGGGGTCTACGTTTGTGTAGCGGCCCAGAGCCTCAAGAAGTCTTAAGACGCTTTTGATTGGGAGCGAATCCCTTCTGGGCTTTGGAGAGGATTTCAAAGGAAGTACACCAAGAGCAAAATTGTTTAGCCAGACATCTGACAAATTAACTAATAGATCGTGTTTGACAGCGAGATTCGCCTCCAATTGGCAAGGGATATAGGTTCACCCCTTTAGAAAAGAGAACCGTTTAGGAGGCTTTTCATCTTGCTGGGATTTTGCGCAGTTGGAGACGCACGTTAAATATTCCTGTAAGAATCGACCTCTCTCTAGAGCAGTGATTCCCAAAGTGGTCTATATAGACCCCCAAGGGTCTGTGACGATGTCAGTACAAAAATAATTTAGGGGTCCGTGAAGTGTAAATGGGGGGTCTACGCACGATAGTGGCTCTCATTAAACTAGATCGTGACTTTAATTTTAAAAGAAAATGTAATCAAGTGGAAACCAGTTTTTACTTATTTAATAGATTTATTTACTAAATTTAATGAGGATAATTTGCAATTATATTTTATTAAAACAAAAATTAGCATTTCAGTTTTTTGTACCGGAATTAAGCTAAAAGAGTGTAACACTGGACGTCGCGAATTTTTCAATTTCTTATTTTGTCACAGACAATCCGCCAGAAAGATGACGTTTTAACCTACGTTCAACATTTAATGCATTCTATTCAGATTTTGAAATTAGGTTTGCGAATGCTCTAACTATGGTAATACCACAGGAGGGAAGGAACCATATAAACACATTGAAGAAAATAAATGTCATATTTCAGGAGGAAAATTAATTGGAATAGGAACTAACGAAAATCTTGAAGTAAAGTTTAGAAACGGATATTAGCAATTTTGGTGTTAAAAAGACATACTTGTTATTTAACCTGAATTACGGAACTGAGAAGATTTAGGGTTAAACTCTCGACAAGATTTAAATGTGAAAATTTGTTATTGAAGGGCCAAATTCATTAAAAGCACTTTTGTTTGTTTTATGTAACTGTTATTTTATGAATTATTAAATTTTAATTTAAAATTAATTCGTGTTTCTTAAATTTTAAACACTATGTTTCACAAAATTAAAATTTTTTAAAGTAAATAGCTTTATACCAGCAGTCAAAGAGATATTTAAGTTGAAAAAAGCACAAAAATTTAATATTAAGTAAGAAGGGGTTTACCCAAAGGCGAAAAACATGACAAGTGCAAAAAACCATGAAACACAAAACATGAGACAAAAAAGTTTGGGAACCTCTGCTCTAGAGTGTCTGTATGAGATCATATCTGAGTCTGGAGATTAGTTCCCGGCAATTCGGAGAGCATTTTCCTGCGTAAGGGTCTGAATGCTGGGAGGCTCAGGAAAGTTGAGTTCCGGTCTGGAGTGTATCCGTTGGTGAAGTATTTCTGCAGATATTGTTTTGGAATAGTCTTCTGTGAGGGCTGTGATGCATCGACGACGATTTCACCTGTTAGCTTTTTATAATATCCTTGGGTGGATGACTTGAGTACCCAGCTCTTTCGAGCTACAACTTCATATCAGTTAGCTTTTTGAATTTACGGCTCATTGAGTGGATCTAGTTTTTTTGCGCATAGTAACGGTAGTTGTGGGCTTGTTCAGAGGGGAGGGGGCCTCATTTGGAGATTGCAGATGGAAGTGTTCTTGCCCCGTTTCGACGATATGGTCTACTAGGGTTTCGAAGGCGTGTAGTCTGTTATCACGCACATTTCAATTTCGAATACAGTGTCCAATGGCTCACGAAAGGTACGGAGAAGTGACTGCTATTAAAGATCAATCCTATTTTGTCGTCATTGAATTCGAAGAAACACAGGTTGATTGGGGCACTATGGGCATCTCTAAAACGGCGGGTACAACTTCCTCGGTGTTACTGTTGTTCTAAAACACCACTAATCAACATCAATAGAAATTAATCCTCCCCCCCCCAAAAAAAAAGTACATCAGAATTTTTTTCTGAAACATTTTAATTCGATTTTTATAGTGAAAACTATAGCCATAAGGACTGCTTTAAAGAATTGAGTAATGAAAGCAGACAAATATATTATTATTACTACTTATTTCAAAAATTCTCCAAAATATCCGTAAAAAATCAAATACAGTAATCTCGAATTTAAGTTTCGCTTTGTTAATTATATTTAAATTGTTCAATATGGTGGGAATTAGGAAAATAAGTGTCGCCCAACCAGTATAGTGGTTAGCGGTACTGACTGAGGTGCCGCAAGGACTGGGTTCGAATTCCGGAGAAGACATAGATGTTTGTAAACGTATAGTGCCTTTGCGGCACGGGGGTACTCTAAATAGCCGTCGAGCCGCAAGTCCCCTCGTGTGGTTGATGGAAGGGGAAGAGAGGCGGTAGGCTTTGACCACCCCTAGAGTTTTCTCCCTCTAAATTGAGGTGGAACCGAGCAAAATAGTACTGTCAGCTGCATGGTGCTCAAAGCTAAGGATAACGACAGGCGTAAAAACTCTAGCCCTTAGCCGCGATGAATTTCGCGTGCCTTGATCTGACTTCGTCAGGCAGGTGGCCTTAGTCACAACAGGAAAATAAGTTGCCGTTACAGGTTAAAGCCTCTTGACCGTGGTTTAAAACTACAAGGTCAAAATTTAGATCACATTTTATTTTTAGTTCTTATATTATTAATATTACTAAAAAATTTGTATTTATACATTACAATGATCTGTTTAACAGATAGGACTGACTTTGTGTTAAAAATCACCAAAAGGTGGGGATAATGAGAACTTATGTCATTTGATTTGGCTAGTTAACTCATGACCACACTTGAATAGCATTTATTGATGACAACTACTTAAAATGAAATTAAATCAATTTTCTATTTAAATAAATGAAGAAATAATATGAAATGAAAAAAAAAATCAATTTGAATTGATGATATAACACAATACATTTTTTACCTGAAATTGAAAACAATTTAAAATTATTAATTCTCCTTAACATGATGTGTAGTACTTTCTCCTTTCTGGAAACAAGATACCTTCAAAATTTTAATAGACAATTTTATCTTTAAGGTAATTCAGGTTTAGACTCGTGAAATTTTTTTCAACATTTATAACTGTCTCAAGTGAGTGAGTGAATGTTAACATTGCACTAATTTAGCAACAAGAGGACTTTTGGTTATGGACCTCGGTAATTTTAAACCCTGGTCATATGACGAGGATGACACCTGAGCTGGCACCCGCCTCTCCTAACTTTCACACCACACCAACGGGAGGACGTTTGAACCTCGACATATTAGGTTGGGGGAAAAGAAATCCATTATTTTTTCGGTAGATGGCTGTAGTGTCAATATCTCGTGAAGTATCCATCAAACAATTTCAAATTTATGCTCGTTGTCAAGAAGACATTTCACACTAACTAAATTATTTTGCTTTTTTTTGTTTGGTCCATTCAGTTGTGCGATACAGGGTGTTAAAAATGGAAGTCAACAAAGAGAAACTTCGGTTCTTTTTACAGTTTTTCTTTGATAACGGCGAAAATGCAAGGCAGGTGGCTGAAATTGCGAATGATATTTATGGTGCTTATACCGTAACAGCTAATTACGTGCAATTTTGGTTTCGTTGATTCCGTTCAGGTATTTTTGATGTTAAAGATGCATCTCGAACAGGTTGGTCCGTCGTCGATTATGTCGATAAAATCACAGAAATAATTGAAATTGACCAGTATGTTAGCTATCGTAGCGTCGCTCAGGAGCCAAAGATCGACCATAAAACGGTTTTAAGCCATTTGCGCAAAGTTGGATTCAATTAGAAGCTCCATGTTTGGGTTCCACACCAAAAAATATGATGGATCGAATTTCCATCTGGGAAGCCTTGGCCAAACGGAATGAAATCAACCCATTTCTTAAACGGATGGTGACTGGGTCACATACTACAATATTGTGCGAAAACGATCGTAGTCAAAGTGCGGTGAAGCAGCTCAAACGGTGGCCAAATCAGGACTAACGGCCAGGAAGGTTCTACTGTGTATTTGGTGGAACTGGAAAGGAATAATTTATTAGAAGTTGCTTCCGCTTGGCCAAACACCAAATTCAGATCTCTACTGTCAACAACTGGGCCGTTTGAAGCTAGCGATTAACCAGAATTGGCCAACAGATTAGGTGTTGTGTTCCATCAGGACAACGCCAGGCCACGCACTTCTGTAGCGACTGGCCAGAACCTCTGGGAGCTTGGTTGGGAAGTTTAAATGCATCCACCATATAGTCGGGACCTGGAACCAAGCGATTATCACCTTTTTCTCGCATTCCAAAACTTCCTGAGTGATAATAAATTGGGATCAAGAGAAGATTGTGAAAATCGATTACTAGATGTTTTTGCCAATAAGGGCCAAGACTTCTATGAGAGAGGCATTTAAAACGTACCATTAAAATGGCAACAAATTATACAACAAAACTGTACATATTTGACCCAAATCGGACGCATGTTAAATAAGGTCTTGATTTTCATGCAAAAATAATGGATTTCTTTTTCCCCAACCTAATATTTAACATGCATCAGCCTTCTCTGCACAGTGGATCTTCAGCAGTACTAGGCATGAACTCATGACATGCCAGCCACAAGTCCCTTACTTTGACCACTAGGCTACTGCGACCAAATCTCTCTAGAGGAAAATTCATGAAAAAAATTTTACTTTTAAAGAGAATTTAAATACTGTCAATATGTTGGAATAAGTTTTGAATGATTATATGACCTGTAACAATTATTATTATGACAACACATGATGTCGTAGTCAGGAGAGCGGATGGTGTACTGCCTGAGATTGTAGGGGAGAAGGGCTGCCCCAAATGCCTTACCCCTGCGTTCCGAATAGACTCCTCTAGAGAGGAACATGCGAGAGGACCGGTTTTGTGGGTTCCGGGCTGGAAGCAGAAGGCAGAAACGTGCTCTGTATGTAAGATGGCGGTTTAGAACGTTCTGTAAATAAAATTGTATATATTTATATCTCTAGCCTGTCTTTTCGTATCCAATACGTCACAGACCTTTAGAAACTGGCAACGTACATTTCCAAACTAATTATCAGTTGTTTCTCAAAAGCCAAAGAAAATATTTCAATAAACGTTTTAAAATAAATATATATGTATATATATATTATTCTTAATTGAATAATAAGATCTGTACTATCAAATCAAATTTCTTTTTACACATTTTTGCATAAATGCCATAAAATTAAAAGATGCAAAAGCCTTCACATTAACAATTATATATATCTCAAAAATAAAGTTAACACTTAAGTTGCTGCAACCTCTTAAGTGTTTGTTTCTGTAATTTTACAAGAAAAAAATTACAAAAGAAAAGTACAATTATTTATTTAAACTTTGTGTTTTTAAATAGCATTAAAAAGATATATCCATAATATATCACTAAAACAGATTACATTACATTTTAGAACAAGTTTATGTATTTATCATTTCAAAGATTCAAAGTAAACTCTTCTTAAGGATAGTTTAAAGTGGTTCATTCCCGTATATTTTCTTCTTTTTTTTAGATACAATACATAGAAAGTCCTACGCATTGATGTTTATTTTTTCATGAGTTTCAAAAATACATTTTCAAATATTAGTATATGTTTGAAATGTATTTTTATATATAACCCAGTTTTTATACTCTTAAATATAACAAATTTTTCTCTCCACAATTTATATACTCTCAAGTGTATATAATGGAGAAAAAAAAAGATGCTTCAATTATTGTTCAAAAATTGAACTTTATTACTAAGTACTTTAGAATGGCACACAACTTAAAATCAAACCCTACATACAATGAAATTAACTTCTTTATATTAACATTAACTTTAAATAGATTATCACATTACATAAAAGAACATTGAATAGGAACAATTCAATGCTTTCAAAAGTTTAATTAGTTTTGATGTTTTTTTCAAACAATTAAAAAAATGCTTCGTACAAATAAAATTAAAGATTGAACATTAAAATTTCTTTTGAATAATAATTAGTTGCAAGTTTCTGAAGCAAAAACTTATATGAAATTTTTCCTACATAACTCAAAACAAACATTTCATATATATATACATATCCCCTTTCGTCCAAGAAAAAAAAAAGTGTTTTTATTGATTCTTACAACTAACATCAATTAAATGACAAACAGTGCATACATTTTTATCAATATTTGTCAAACTTAGACTTAAATATTATAAAAATACTGTTTTTTGAGAGATTACTTTTCCAAGCAAGAGTACTTGGAATATTACTTAGCATAAAATGGCATTACTTGGCACACACAATATTTTTTTTAAAAGGAAAATAACAAACATTTTTGAACTTCGATGGAAAGGCAGAATGTCGTATATATTCAATTTTACCATAAATTTAATATCATGTACAGACTTTAAAAAAGGAAAGATAAATGAAATATATGCTGATTTGTGACAATATAAAATTTTTTGGCACATTTTCCCCCCTAATATTATCAATAAGAAAGCCAATACAAAAATGGTTGGAAGATCACAAGATTGAAAAGGCAATATATTACAGCTGTTACAGAATATTATAACTATTTTAAAAATTATAAAAATCAATGCACATTTGACATATCTTTTGCTTATTTTTAGATACTTAGTAAATATGAATCAAAACATTAATCAAGTATCAAGTTTCAAAATTATTTAGTGGATGTATAAATCTTAATTAAATCTTTCAAAAATATGTTACCATTTCCTGATATATAATTAAAATATAACAGGAAATGGTAACATTTTTTTAGGAGGTTAACCATTACAATATGTTCCATTTTTTTAAAAGATAAATTTTCATAAACTAAAATTTTGCATATTAGTAGGATACAATAATGTATAAAATATGATTAATTTTTTTAAAAAAAATTGTTTCTAATAATGTCAAACTGGAGTTTAAAAATCTACTACTTATAATAAAACTTTTAACTCAAAATACCACAAATGAATTTCAGTTAGAACACTACAGTAGAAAACATGTGAAATGAAGATCATGAAATTGGAGATGTGATAGTCTCATAATTACCACAGCAATAAAATAAAAAAAAAAAACCCTTAGAAAAATAAACATGTGATAACCTTGTACAGGGCAGTAAAAAATAGTTCATCAATGCCCTGATAAGAAGCTTTTTACATCACAAAAAGTGACCATCTGAAAAAATGAGTTGTATAGAATGGTGTTCTTAAAGAGTAGTGTTAAAAACACTTCTCTGAGCTTTGTTAGTGAAATTATCACATGTAAATCTTCTGTGTGGTATTCCTCACATTCTGACAAAAACACCAGCTAAAATATAGTAGGACCCTTTGAGAAAAGTTGGATGACATTTTTGTAACACAGAAATTTTGAGTTAAACATTAAGATTTGACAATACAAAAGTTGAAACTTCAGAAGCCTCTAATCACCTCAGGTGTTATTTCTGCTTTAGATGGAGATTCAGAGATCAACATATAACTGTAGTTGTTATTTCAGCTAGAACCAACAGACACAAAGTATTGTATAACAGTTTTTAGAGAGGTAAAAGTCAAAGAAACTTCCAAGTGGAAGTACAAAAGATATACAGTAAGACCCCACTTAACGTGGGGTATACGTTCCATCAAAGTAGAGCCTAATATGAAACAGCGTTAAACGAGGTTATCTCTTCATGTAAATAATGGGTTTAGGGGAAGATGAGTAGAAAATTGGTCAGGTATTTTACCATTAAATTTGTCAATTATGTATTTTATAACAATAAAACAAAAATTTATTTCTTACAAATATAGAAACATAATAAACAAATATGCATATAAAAATAAATAAAATTCTACGTCAGTATGTTTCCATTTCAGATCATTCAGTCTCTTCTGTATTTCCAATTCTCTGCCATTTTATCAAGAAGGTAGATTGGCTTAATGGCATTTTGCCTTCAATTTCGCCATCAATCCATATAGAAAGTCATTTTTCTGTTTCCTCTATTGTATTATTTCTAAAACTGGTAATTTTAGTTGCAGAGCTTGTCGTAGTCGCAGTTACCGACGACAGTATTTTTACTTTATTCTTAAGAATGGTCCTTATTGTTAAGTTGCGAAATTCAATGCAACACCAATTTGAGATTGACGTTCACCAGTATCTAATCTAATCACTTTCATTTTAGTTTCTAGTGAAATGCTTTTTTTATGCTTTATTTTCATCTTTTTTATTATCACCCATGATAAAAACTAAAAATCATAATATTTGTCACTAAGCAATAGTTATATTATATAAATTTATACTTACAATAACGTCAACAAATGTTTGAAACGATAAAAATACGTTCGTATAATACCGCCGGAAAGAAGAAACAGAGATAAGCTACTTCGGATATCGGGAAGCCTAACGCTGCGTGCTATTTTGGGGAATCTCACAATTCAAATAAAAGAGTGTTAAACCAAAACAGCATTAAGCGGGGTCTTACTGTATTGCAAATTCAGGAGAATAAACATATAAAAATAAAAAATAATTATACTTGAATCATAATTCAAATTTGCATTGCAAATTAAAAGAGCAATATTCTGTACTGTTTTTACTTAATATGATCATGTTACAAAATTAATGCAGAAATAAATACAATATATCCCTTTATTTAATGCAACCTGCCCATTCACAGCAACTTTTAGTCTAGTATTGCTAGTTTCAACTTGTGGGAGAGAACATACATTGGAAACTTAACATGGATTACATTAGCCATTCAAAGTCGTTAAGAAAAATTCAATTTAATTCAAAATACTTCTAAAATGTTTATTTTATCCTCCTCAATGAATGCTAAGAAGATGATATAAGTATCCTTTCAAGAGTTTTAACCTATAATAATATTTATGTTTAAACATGGCATCAGCATACTGGTAAAAATATTTATACTTGATGACAAAAAGTTTAATATCAATCCATCTAAAAGTTTAATAGAAATTTTATTTCAAATGTGAAAATTCTGAATATACATTATACCTAATTAATTTCACAGAGCATATTCCATATTATGAAACAAATTTTCTTATACAAGTCTTTTTCATCACTTTGAAAAAGTCTGCAAAAGAAAACAAGACAGCAGACACCCTCTCCCCCTTATTTACAAACAAATACTTTAATACAACTGATATATCAATTGCATATTTTCATAATTAAATTATTACAATCATCTGAGCATTGCTATAAAACTAATAAAAGATTTTTTTGCAGTCATTTTCAGATTTTTCTATACAATTATGTTTTCTTATTGATTATTTTATATGTAACTAGAATACTAGTAACACATATATTTTTGAGAGATGTACAGGATATAAAATACTAAAACACACTATTATAGAAAATTCCAACTGCAAAATATACATAATTTTTTTTTAAATCTTAGCAAGTAAGACAGCTGTTTTCTCATTATCACTACAAAATAGCCAGCAAAAAATTTCAAGACCAATAAGAAAATTAATACTTTAATATAAAAAAAGAAAGCAAAATTACACAATACTTAAAATTGCAAAAATCACAGTTACAAAAGATTCACATTACTAAAAGTGTATAAAATAGAGTAAAATAATAGAAAATAGGAAAAAATAATTGACTGTAGATCAATTATTGTAGAACACAATGATTTGAACATATGTCATGGATCAGATTTCAGACTCGCTCCTCAATTCCTTCGCTCTCAGTAACCAAAGCACGCTCGAGAATAACGCGACCTTCCTTGTAGCGTTGGTTCTCTTCAGTGGCAAACTCATAGATCCATCCCAATTTGGTATCACAGTTTTTGCAGGAGACATCTCGTACCATGTGACGCCCAGTAAGCATTACTCGATCTTGTACCTCACTAAAAAATTAACATGATAACAGAATGAAAAGAAAATTAAAAATATTTTTCCAAAAAAAGTATAGAAAATAAATGCACAAAACACTTTTTCTTAATTAAACTTAACACAGTAAACATTGCTTGATGACAACTATTAAAACTGGTTTAAATTATTTACCACAATCTACATTTTAAAAAATTTTCCTTTTTATTCCATAATTAATACACCTTTGTTCCTCAATGACCTTCTGATTGTGCAACTAAAACCTTTTTACCAGTTCTTTCAACCAAGTAGAAACAGCCATATATACCACTAAGATTAAGTAATAGTGTTTGAAAAGAATATGCCCACTCTCCAAATAATGAAAATATTTAAAAAAAAAAAACGTTTGGGACTGAAAGCAAACATGACAAATACTACACAAATCTCTTCTAAGTTGAGACACCATCTTAATACTTGGTTGAATGAATTGAAATTTATTAAGAACAAACTATTAAATGCATAAACCTAAGAACAAAATAAATAAATTAGAATTCTTTGCTAACAGCCAGTTCCAGATTGTCCAACTGATAATCTAGATTAGTTATGAATACAGTAGAACGTCATTTATCCAAACCTCAATTATTCAGAGCATCAAATATCCGAACCAGTTTTTCTTTTTTTCAACTACATGTACTGTGAAAAAAAAATCAATAGTATCAATATCTCATTTCGAAATCTAGTTTTACTCTGAAATAAAAAATAGTGATTACACTGATGAAAGCAATAAATTAATAGTGGGCGTGCTGGAGCCAGCCTAGACAAAACAACAAAAAAGGAAAGTTTTGCTTCAACTGTACATGAACATGTTTTTGAACAGTACAATACTCAACAGTTATTTCACATGAGTCCATAAGTGACGGGAAAACTCAAGGTCAGGGATATTTGGGGAATTTCAGTTGTATAATTTGGTAAACATCTGCGTGGAATATTAGGTCAATTTGTTTCTAAGTGAGGGGGTGTATATGTGCTCTTTTGTTGAATTGTGAACTGTTATGGCTGCTTCGAATTCAAAACGAAAGCGCAACGTCTTGGACATAGAGACAAAGCTTGAAACATTGAACAGTCTCACAAAGGGAGAAAGTGGAGCGTCTCTAGCACAGTTTTATAAAGTAGGTAATTCAACAATTTCTGAGATTAAAAAAAAAGAAGCAGAGAAACCATTTTAAATCTTGCATCAAGATTTGACTCAGAAGATGGCTCGAAGAAAAGGAAAACCATGAGGGAGGTAAACGATGTTCTTGATCGTGCATTCTACTTGTGGTTTTCACAAAGAAGGAGCAAAGGGGACCCAATATTGGGCCCTCTGTTGTGCGAAAAAGCTCTGGAACTTAACGAGAAATTAGGTGGTTTGGCTGATTTCAAAGCGAGCACTGGTTGGTTAAAGAACTTTAAATCGCGCCACGGTATATGCAGATTGAAGGCGAATCATTGTCTGGTGATAAGAATTCTGCCCACAAGTTTAAGGAAACATTTTTGCAGCTGGTGGAACACACTCTTTGCCATTGCTTGTGATTAGCAAATCTAAGAAGCCTCGCTGCTTCAAAAATGTTTCAAGCCTTCCTACTCTTTACAAGGCACAAAAGAGTGCGTGGATGAACTCTGCCCTTTTTTCTGAATGGTACTCTAAAGACTTCATTCCTAATGTCAAGAAACTTTGTGAACGTGAAGGGAAAACAGGCAGAGTTTTACTAATTCTCGATAATGCTCCCTGTCACCCACCTGTCGAAATTCTCAATGCAATTGATGACGACTACCACGTGATGTATCTTCCACCAAACGTCACTGCACTGGTGCAACCAATGGGCCAAGGTGTCATAGAAAAGCTCAAGAGAATTTATAGGAAACAAGTTTTGCGGAGATTACTTTTGGCAGAAAACGACGAAGAAAGTGTTGTTGCTATTGCTGAAAAGCTCAATATGAAGGACGCCTGCCACATGTTTGCCAAAGCATGGAACTCACTCGAAAGATAGAGCCTGGAAAATGCATGGCATAAGCTATGGCCAGATTTAGAAGCCATAAAAGACTTTAATGATGACTACAGGGAGGAGATTACCGACTTTGTCCAATCGATCCCAGGATTTCAAGAATGCGATGAAAAAGATATAGAAACCTGGATGGCATGCAATGCAGAAGACTGTGGATTTCAAATGCTAAATGATGAGATTGTGACTTCTGTTCAAGAAGAATCCGACCCTGTCGACGATGAAACGGATGAAGACTAAGACAACAGCGAAAGTAGCATGGGTCCATCAAATGCTGACGCGTTTTCAGCATTAGAGACAGCTATGGAGTGGTACAAACAACAATCAGAGTGCTGTCCTACTCAACTACTGCTGTTCAAGAGAATCAGAGACCTTGCAGTGAAAAAACGAAGGCGTACAATGGTACAGCGAAAAATAAGTGATTATTTTCCACAATAAAGGTAAAATTGTGACATTTTGCACCTATTTTACTTTTTCTTCAAGCACGTTTCCCGCATATGATGATTTTCAATATTTGTATAGTGTCCGGTTTCATATACTGCATGGATCGCATTCAGTTTTCGGTTATCCGAACAATCGCGTATCCGAACGGTATTCGGTCCCAATTGATTCGGATTGTAGTGTACTTTCGTAATACTGGATGGTCCGTATTCATAATATCGGATCATCCTTACTCATAGTAACGGATTCTTGATCCTTACATCTTATTGGCTGTTAAAACCTACTATTGAATTTCATTGGTCAGAAGAAATGTCTTCTGGCATTTCTTCTGTCTTCCCAAAATTACACTCTGACGAAGGGAATATATATACTCCAATTTAATTATTTATGTTGAAATAAAGTTTATTTTTGTAAAATCACTGCAATTTTACTTTGCCACTCAACACAACACCAAAGGATAAACGACGTTATACTGTATAAGCTGGTAAAAAAAATCATAAGTTTGCAAACTTTAAGAGGCTAAAATATCATTAAACATACAATTTTAAAATTGTATTTTTAAATGATGAAATTGTAAATTTAACTTGTTCTTTAGTAATGAGTTTTACAAAATCATTCTCACTGATAGTATGTATATATTGGCAGCATTAAAACAACTTGTCTTCTTCGAATTTAGCTCTAGGAAGCTAGAAAGTTGGACATTCCCTTATCCAAACATAATTTTAAAAAGATCTATTATAAGCAAAGCTAATCATTTGTTGTTTTAGTTAATTCAACAATAGATATGGTGACTCATTCTAAAAAAAATTACATTTATTACAAGCTATAAGATTTTAATTATTTTAAATTTGATAAATTAAATCAATTTATTTGAGAAATTAAGTATTCATCAATGAGAAAAATGATGAAATAATTCTAATAAATGAGAAAAATAATTCTCAAAAGCATAATTTCTAACAAGAAAAAATGTACAAGACAATTAAAAATTAAAGAAAATAAAACTATAAGAAATTGAAATCCATAGTAAAAATATGACATTTAGAAGAAACTTGAAAGTAAGAGCAGCACCAAGTCATGTATATAACAATGACTTAAATATTGCAATAGGGAATATGATTCAAAATGTTTAAATTTTAATAAACAATGGAATCACCATATATTATTCCAAATAGTTAATTTTTAAACTATTTTGAGTAAGAATTTAAAAAGAAATACAATATAAATCTAAATTTAATTTCATATCATAGAAAAATTATCTTACACAATTAGCAAAATGTTGAATTTCTGATAAATCAGTATAATTATTCAATATGTGTAAAATTTTCTTCAGAGTTAAATTGAAATAATTTTGGACTGCTATCAAACAGAGCAACACAATAAGTTATTGTTGAAAAAAGGAAAAATACTTTAAGCATGCAAATTAATTTTAAACAAATTAAAAAATAAAAATTTTAAAATAAAAAAAAAAAATTTATTTACTAATTTTTATAAAATAATTTTGAATAAAAAAAAGTATATATATATATAATCTTTGTTACAATTAATTTCATTTTTAACTTTTTATTAAATGTAAGCAAAAAGAGAGACATAGAAAGGAATATTATTTTTAACATAAACATTTAAAAAAATCATTTCATTTCATTTAAAAGCAACAGTGCATTTAATTCTTGGGGGGAAAAAATGTTATAAACTAGAGATGAGTGTAACCTTGAATCCAAAAAATGAATTCAGAGTACATAATGAAAAAATTAAATATTTTTTTATTTCAAATATTTGAAATACATTTTTTTTCAAATTTAAAGTTTACTTTAATAACTAGTTTCATCAAAAAAATTATAATGAAACTGATCTAAAAGCACACTTTAACATAAACTTAAAATTTTATACTAAAATGAGAATAATTATACACTCATCACAGCCAATATTCATAAAAATATTATAGTTAAATATTGCAATGGTTTCATTTCATACATCATGCAGAAACTAGATTTGAATAAAAAATTCAATTTTTAGTATTATTTTATGATAAAAAAATTCTTATTGAATATATATTTCAAAATAATCAATTAAGCATTAAAAAGCATACTTTGGCACATAAATTAACATGTAAAAGCATTTAATAAATTTAAATAGTATAATTAGTCTCAAGATTAAATTATCTCATATGTTACCTGTATACAAGATTAACAGCTTTGTTAAACAGGAATGCTCTGCCTGTTGCACCAGTAAATCGTGTACTGATAAGTTCCCCTCGATTTGTCAAAACTGTGTCACAACTAGCACACAGAAAAAGACGCGAACCACCAATATGACTCAAAAACAACTTGCCCATGTTGTAAAAACTAAAAAAGAAGAATCATAATTTTTAAAATTTTTACATTAAAAACTGACAAGATCAGTCAGAAGCAGTGAGACATAAATACTTATTTAATTGTCCTCAAAAGAATTCCATTTTGCAACTGACACTATTATTTTTCCCCCTAAATGAGTAATCCCATTCAGTACAATTCAAAATTCTTTTTTTTTCTTAAGATATTATTTAAATACTTCTTTCTAGAAAGCTAATAACATGCTCATGAAAATCAAACATAAAGATAGAAATTGAAAAATATTATAAGCCAATGAAACAGTAAAGAACATCTATCAATACAATTCCTGAAATCCTATTTTAAAATGAAATTTTAAATATATCGAAATATTTCACACATTCTATTTGTTTACTACATATATTTAAAAAAAATAATAACTTTGAAAAGTTAAATTACTAAAGCAAGTAGTTGTTCATATTGATTCTATCCTTGTCTACAAAATAAAACACTTTACATTTATTTTTAATTCATAATACAGAACAATTTTACATTGTATATTTATCCTTATTATGTCAAAATATTCCTCTTTAATTTATCTAAATTTTAATTTTCTTTAGAAAAATACTTAAAAAATTTTATTTTGAAATGTCTTAAAATGTTTTCAATACAAACTATTCGTTTAGCAAATTATTATTATTTTTACATTTAGAAAATTAGTAAACATTCTTATTTAAATAGTTTAAATTTTTATTGAAAAGTTCTTTTTTTAATAAATACACCATTTTCCTTTGTTGATATTATAGTTTAACTATGTGAAAATATAACAATTCATCATTAACTATTAAACTGAACCATTAATAATTTCTTTATTTCATAGTATAATAATGTAATCAGAAAGCACACTGTAAATTACCAAATAAATCATACAATATCTCAAACTATAATTATATTAATAAAACATTATTCTATTTTAATCCTGAAAATTCCAAAGCAGATCGAAACATCAAGCAGATTCAGAAACAATAGGTACGTATCTTGGGAAAAGATAACGAGGCTATAAACAATGAACATGTTCATTTCGCGATATAATTCTTCACCTACTATTATCAGAAACAAAATAATAGTGATGTGAAAACTTACTTCCACGAAATAATTGTATAAATTTATACAATTATCAATTAACTTTATTCAGAATATCTAAAAAAAATCACCAGTCAAAAGAAAACTGACATGCCACAAAAGCACGCTCAGACGCTCAGCTGACTAACAAACAGCTTTCTAGAACCAGTTGACAACAAAGACCAATCAAGCCAGCGAATGAAAATAAATAAATAGGTGTTGCCATTCCTAACTACATTTTACTCAGTCCTTTATGATTTCATTTCAGTTTCATGTTATTCAAAAACTGCTTATATATTTACAGTAAAAAATTAAGATATTATCATCGTGGAGGGTTAAGAAAATTATTAAGCGTATCACATAGACTATAGGGTTTATCAACAGTCAATTTGAGCTACGATGATTTCAAAAAATAGAACACCAGACAGATATTTCTTAGCCTAGTTTGAAGAGAAGTGAAGTTTATTCCTTTTGCTGTAATCGAAATTTATCAAAATGGCTGAAGATCTATCGTCAAATTTACAAAGTTATCAAATTCAACTGCAGCAGGTATAATTAAATATGCTATTATGAAATATTTTTGGCTTTTCGTTTCTGTTATTATGTGTAATCTGTATGTGAGATGGCGTAATTTTGAATGAAAATTAAATTTGAGATCATGATACTGTAAGGCATCGTGGAGTTAGTGGTGCTATTATTTAATGTATCTATTGTCTTATTAGGTTATTAAGGAGTAGGATGAATCATTTATGCTTTTCGTTGTCATAATAATTTTTTTAATTTATAACTTAAACAAAAAAAGTAAATATGTTGATATTAAACTGAATTCCTTTAAAGTTACTTAATACTGTTGCAATACTTTAGTTCACCATAAATGTTCTTTAGGCTGTACCAAACTCTTAAAAGGAAGCCATATTTTATTTCATTTCATTAGCGTGCTTATTTAATATGCTGTTGAACTCAATATTTTTAAGAAACAGTAGAATTCTAATAATCTACCAACATCCTTTACAACTTAGCATTCTTTACATAAGATAGGAAGGATTCTTGAAGCTATAGCTCTAACAAGTTATAGCAGATTTATCAATTGCACTGAAAATGTTAAATAATGATTCTGTGTCACTTAATGAGAATCAAAAGTATTGGAAGCTGTTCGATGTTATTATTTGTTCTGGATTTGATATTTAAGATAAAAATTATGAAAACAGCACTTGCTTTCTTACTGCTGATCTTTTCCGAGTGGAGGGTATAGCGTAACAGCAGATTTTAAAAAAGCCTTGAAGGCCTTATCGCTAAGCGAATGATCATGGGAGTGCCGCCATATATATATTTCGAGGTAATGGTCGAACATACCTATTTGATATCTCCTTTCAAATCCATCCAAAATAGCACTCTTTCGTTCGTATAATTCCATTCGCTCATTACATTTAGGACATTCATAATTCGAAGCAATCAATCCTTCCCCTAACACTGTTCAATTAATTCTTTTAATCTTTTGCATTCAACAAAGTAAAAAAATTCTAAGTTATATTCACTCACACATGCAGCCCCACTTCCAGCCCGGTGCCCGTCGACAAAATACGAAAATTCCAGATATAGTTAGATTTACTATATCTAGTGTATCAAAGTAGGGTTACCAAGATGGCGCAACTATCACCAACCAAAATAATTTGCATCAAGGGTGTGGGCTCTCCTAGGATCGAACCTAAAGTCTGTTTATATACTCTACTGAGCACACTATTAAACAACACATTCATGTTTGATATTTTCATTGATTTAGTCTTAACAGCAAAAAACCTTCTGTCTCCAATGGTAAGAGTGCTTTCATCTTGAAAGGATTAATGAATGGAGCCTGACAGGGTTTTACGCTTCATATTATATCCTAGATAACTACTTGTAGTAAACCATTTTAATAATATTTATTAAATTAGTTCTTAATCTAATTTAATGGGGAAATATGTGAATTCGTTTGTTTTTTTTCCTCTACAAATTAACTGTGTGAAAAAAAATTTCTCTCTGGGTAGTTTAAAAAGCTACACACTTAATTCTTTTATTTTTACCTGTCTGCAGTTTACCAAAAGCTCTGTATTTCAGTTAACATAGTTTCAGAGTTTAATGATATAACATTTAAGGTCTTACATTCACAAGTTAATTAAAGTTTTACATTCATTTAGTATGTGGATGTCATTTTTGTCTGCGTAAAGTAATTCTCTGCTTGTTTATTCATAACTAACTCCTGCAATGTTATTTTCCATCTCATTTGGGGAAGGACTAATTAATTTTAGTACTTACATACTATTGCAACAATGCTAATGTTCAAGGTAACTTGTCAAGTTGGCAACCTCAATTTTGCATATGTCGTACACATTAAATTGGCAACCATTTGCTTCGTTTTATATACGGTTATGATAATATGCAAGTACCAGAATTTTTTGTCACATTGACTTGGTATATTTTTATTACTGCCATATATTTTCAGAGTGAAATTGGTACATTTCGCTGATTGCTTTTGTTATACAAATAGCTTATTTTTGATAAATGATGTGATTTATACTTGCATTTTCATTTGTCATAACTAGGCTATATAGTTTTATTTATATATTTTTTGTGTGACAGTTGTAATATTGACTGTTGTGATAATTTTGAGTAAAAGAAGTGATGAAAATCCTGATTTCACAACTTTTTATTTTTAAGTAATACTAGATGAAGCACGTAAGAATATACTAAAAAGTTGCAAAAATGGAAGTGAATATTGCATTTCATTAACTGAAAGATAGAATCATCCTATTAGGGTAGAGCTTGTTTTAGTTCCTTGGAAACACTCATTTTCCATCAAAATTTTCTGAAACTTCTGAACAATACATGTAGCAAATGTCATTCAAGAAAATTAATGATGAAATTTGAGAAGGGAGAAGTCAGACAATAACTTTTTTATAGAACCTTATGCTGTTAGATGCAAAACAGATGCCACTTTGCAGATTAATTTTAATTTTTCGAATTTTTTTGTGATCAACTTGAAAACAAGTTCCTAGGAAGGTATTTGTATCTGTTAAATAGATATGAATCTATTAGGGACAGCAACAAAGCTTTGTCTTTTTTTAAAAAAAAAAAAAAGTTGTACATGGGAGAATTGAATACCTGAAGTGCTTTTTAACATTGTAAAGTGAATGTAGTTGTGATTAGATTTCTTTTCTAAAATTAACCTGTCTTTTCTTAAAGAAAAAATTGATTTAAAAAAATGAATAACTTGCAATAAACTATTAAATATATGTATGTAGCAAAATAATTTTTTTTCCTTTAATCTAAAGAAGTTATATTTTTGTTTATATCAAAAGTTTTTAATTTTGTACTCATCTATTTTTCCAGGTTGAAGCAGCTCTCACCAATGAGCCTGATAATGAAGAATTATTGAAACTGAAGAAAGATTTACAGGTAAGAGTTGATAAATAGAAAGATAAGATTTTCCTTTATTTTTGCCAAACTTGTATGTGTTTTCTTAATTTTTGAGTTTCATTCTTTTATTTAACTATGTTGATATTTGCTGTATTATGTTGTGAGAAATATTGAAACACACACTCTCACTGTTAACAGAAACACAATTAATAATATTATATTATAATTTAGTAGTAAATTTTGACATATATTTTCATAGTTCATCATCTTAATTATATTCTTACAATAAAAAAAGTATATTTTTTTATTTAGAATTTTTTTAAAACATTCTTTGTTTTTAATTTATTGCTTGTTACAAACAGGGGAGAAAGTAGTTGTGATAGATTATCAATATATCTGAGTTTGGGTCCCATTTACCTATTGTTAATTTACATCAAAATTAAGTTAAATAATCCAATTAAGTTTTAAATGTTATCTAATGTACATTTCTTATATGCAGACAAGAAACAAAGAAATAAGAAATTTTCTATTTATTTGTGGGGCAAGTAATTTTTTAACACATGACACTTTTCACATTGACCAAATGATATCCCCTTTTGGTTCATGGTGAGTTTTTTAGCAGTCCTTAGGTCTAAACACTATTTTGATATCTGATATGCTGTTTAGTATGAGACCAGGTTTAAAGTTTTCAAGTGTCAATTTTTCAGTCTGCGGAAGTAGAAAATGCCACGATGTCTCCTCAGCCTTATTAAGGTTGCATTACTGGGCTCCTTCGCCCAGTAAGGCACTTGGCACAGTTGCAGTCGCAGCCTTCAGAAAAGAAAGTGGCGCAACAGTAAGAAAATATTGCTTTTGTTTTTAATTCTAAATTTATAATTTAAAGGTAGGTTTTGAAAAGTAGGTAAACTCATCCTTATGCTTTGCTTTTTTCCCTAAAAATTTTTATTGAACCAGTACTGTTGACATCTTAACAGTTTTTAAATTTTTATCAGTTTTTGTTTTAAGAATTCATTTGTTAATATTATTTACCTGACGAAAAATGCATATGATTAGTACTCATTCTTTATTTTTCATGAAAAAGTATTTATTTGTTTTGAAAGTATGATTTAAAAATATAAATTTTATTCATTTAATATCTAGAATTAAATTGATTGTTGTGCTAAGAGATTTGACTTTATCCAATTAAGTGGGATTTTAAAAACCTATATAAAAGTTGAATTCTTTTAATTAAATGAATTCATGAATACCATCTTTAGATGTTTTTACTAAATAAAATAGTTTTTATTTCCATAAATTTTTAAGACACTGAATAAATTTTCTATTAAAAAGTGCGAAGCCTAATAATTCAAAATTAAGTTTTAAAATATTAGCATATTCTTCCCTTCTGCAATTTGTTTGCCTTAAAAAAAATATTGTATATATTTAAATATTATCAGGTTAAAAATATGTTTAAACTTATAGTTCAGCATTGAATTTTAATATATTCTATATATTTTTTTAGATTTACATTTATATTCTGTGTAGTTTCATTTGATTTAAAGTTTTTTTTTAATTGCAAAATTTTAAATTAGTTTTTATGTAATTTTTTTTGTAAATGCTCATGGTAGCTTCTATATCTTAGATTATTTGACTGAAGTAGAAATTATGTCTACTCTGAGATTTTTATATATCTGTTTGAAGTAGCAGAAGTAGAGAAATACAATAAAATGAAAAGTTTGTGAAAGATGGTGAAGAATATCATGTTCTAGAAGTCTAAAAAGGAAGTTTAATTTTTTTAAAAAAATTTGTTTGCAATATCAATGGAATTTAATTTTAAATAATTATGATGCCCAAGTTTATTATATTAATAATTAAATAGAATTTAAAAGCTTCATTTCAATAAATGTCTTTATTAAATAAGCTTGATTGGAATCTATCCCTTTTTTTAAAATTGTATTCATGTTATAAATCCTTAGGAAGAATGAAAGCAAAATTATAAATTAAAAGGTTTAAAAATTTTACAGAAAAATAAATTTCAACTTGTAAAGAATGATTAAAAAGAAAGAAACAAAGCAAGAATGATTTTTTTATGAATCGCTTAAAAGTAATTATTCTAACTCTATTGTCTATTCTGAAAAATAAATGTTCATTGATAAAATGTTTTTTAGATCAATATCATTTTTATTCGACTTCAGATACTGTTGGCTACAAACTTAAATTATATCCTAATGTATAGTTATCAGATTAGCACTTAATGCTCATGATATTTAACATGTAATTTACCTTTTTATTGTGCTCCAATTTGCTTTGCAAAAATTTGATTGTTCTGTATTTGTAATTTATTCTGCATATTCATGTTTCTTTGCTGTTATCTTTTTCTAAAATATAGATTTTGTCTTGCAGGAAGTGATAATTTTGACTACTGAACTTATAAATGCTAATACAGAGAAGAGTTCTAGTTCTGCTGGTAATGGAGCCTCTAATAAAGATTCATCATCCTCACATTCATGGAATACTGGAGATAGATGTCTTGCTCCATGGTCAGAAGATGGACAGTGAGTAAACTTAAGTAATTCTCTTTCTGTTATGATGTACTTTTAAAGAAATAAATACATGAATGTTAATTTTCTCAGTGTTACCGTAAAATCCGGCGTATAACTCGCACCTCCTTTTTTACGAAACAATTTGAAATGTGCAATTTTCTTATGTTTTGAAGTCATTTATTGGATGAATCATTCCAGACTCTTTTGAAAAAATAGTTATACTTCTAGAATTGTACAACCCTTAAGCACAAGAGGGGGGAGACCGAATCAGTGCCATGGCTGGATTTTTCCCACCCTTTTCTATAAACATGGATTCCTTTTTCCCCTTTCGTGTGATGTACGAGGCGGACGATTAATCTTGAAATAAAT
The DNA here is from genome assembly GCA_019973955.1 of Trichonephila inaurata madagascariensis. Taxonomy (NCBI): domain Eukaryota; kingdom Metazoa; phylum Arthropoda; class Arachnida; order Araneae; family Nephilidae; genus Trichonephila; species Trichonephila inaurata. The sequence goes on along the minus strand of BMAV01004731.1, from coordinate 122,099 downwards.
TAGAACAAGCCTGAGACTAATTACGCTCCCTGTCTGTAGTATATTCACTATGAATAATATTGAATACGCTTCAAACAGCGAGCAGTAAAGATGGGTCCCGATAAACGAAGCAAAACACAGTGCCAGTTTCAAGATCTAAATGATTCAATTTGCAAAAGAAAATGGAAATCGTGCTGCAGCATTGATGTTTGATATTGGCGAAAGCTCCATAAGGGAGTTGAAAAAGAAATGAAATGACAATAATTAACATGCCAAAGAAGATATGTGTTTTACGTAAAGGAGTAACGAAATGGCCTATTCTAGAAGAAAGTGTTGCAAACTGGGTCCTAGAAAATCGCCTGAATGGATTAATTGTAACAAGAAACAGTGTACGTTTATTCGCCTTAAAATGGTCCAAAAAGAATGCCTTTTCATGTTATCCAACAATGAAAGTTCATAAGGTATGTTATTTCTTTTAAATAAACAGTATATCTCTATATAAGTCTAAATTTTTTTTAATACTCATTTTTTTTTAAAGCTCTTATTTTTATACTCAGCGTATAATGTGCACCCCCAAATTTCGATCTTATTTTTTGTGTTAAAAGTGCGCGTTATACGCCAGATTTTACAGTATACAAATTACAAATATTAATACTAATTTTTGCAAAGGATTCATTACTTTTGTTAATTCAAATGTAAATCATTTGCAAGTCCATAAGTTATCACTCACAGAAACATATATTTGATTAGTGTTTACAAGATAAGATCACACTACGACTTGTTTATCCTTTAAATGAACTTTTCAGTATGAGAAAAACTCCATTCAAAACTCCTTCCCTCCCGCCCGCCCCTCTGTAGCATGTGCTAGTAAAGACATTTTTTTTATCAAGTTTCCTATCTAGTTAAATAAGATTGCATTATACTTTTTTCTAGGTTAAAAAAATTAGTTGAATAAAAGGGTTCCTTTTAAATTTTTTCTTTTTATTTAAAAACAACTTGCACCTTTCATCTTTGTTCGATTGTTTTATAAATTGAAAAAAAAAAGCTTTTGTGTTGTCTGTTTTTTGCTTAGGGATTTTGCTTTTCAGGTGTTAGACAATTAATTCATGTTCTTGTAAGACTTGGAAACTAATAGAAACTGGTTTTAAAGAAACTTGAAATAATTTACTTTTTAATGAAAATCATACATTTAAAATATGTTTTGTTAAAATAAAAATTTAGTTATCAAATGTAAGTTTTTAGTCTTATTTTTTAATTTATTTTTAAAAACCATATTTGAATGATGTTTTGTAGCCATAACTAATATTAATTTCATATGAATATTAACTAAATCCTAACTAATTCGTGTTGCTTGACGTCATATTTAAAGATACTGAAAAATGATTGTAATAAATTGAAATTATATTGAAGAATGAATATTATTGAATATTAAGAAAAGAACTTACTAAATTAAATGATTAAAGTGTACTAGTATAAGGAAGAAGCGTAGTGACCGAGTGGTAGCATATCATGCTTCCATGCCACTTGTCCAGGGTTCAAACCTTAGGCTGGGCAAGGTCAACTCATCCTTTCAAATTTTCAGTGGGTCAATAAATGAGCACCAAGCTTGCTTGGGAACTAAACACTGGGGGTTTCACATCACGCTTACCACCTGGCCATACCTCATGCTCCTCAATGCCCTAGGTCATGAAAATTGAAGTGGGCACAATGAGCCTTGGCCCACTATGGACTGTTGCATCACTGAGTTTAGTTTAGTAAAATGAGTATTGTATAGTTGTAGATATTTTTAAGTCTGAAAAAAATGAATCCGATTTTGATATTTTTCTAATATTCAGATAGAGCCAAAGGGCTAATGTAATTTCTAATCTTTTTCATTTTAATTGTTTAAAGATGCATTTTGTATTTGTGTTTCTGAATTCTATTAATGATTTTAAATATATATTATGTTAATTTTTGTAATCATTTCTTACATTGAATAAAAATGTTAAAAAAATATTTTTCAGGTATATCATGTTTTATATAATCATAAAAAGATTGAATTATTTATTAGATATTATGCAGCTGTAAGTGATGACATAACTGATAGTGGATGATGTATTGTTAACTTTACTGCCTAAAATGAGTTAACGGCAACTGAAAAAGGAACACTTGAAACAATAACAATTGTATGAAATTTAATTAACTTTTTCGAAAATTTATCATAATGTAAGCCACTGTCACAAGCCTCTTAGTTTATGCTTTGATCATTTATGTTATATATTAATATTTATTCCAATGACTTCTTTGAAATTTTCACTATCTTATGTAAAAAAAAATGCATTATTGTGTCACTGAAAAATTGGGTAATTTTTTTTTCTCAAATTTATTTTCCATAAAAGTATACTGCTTTTTTTATATGTGCAATTGAATCCCAAATAAATTATTAGGAAATATATAAATTGTAAATAATTGTTATATGTGTTGAGTTTTTTGATGGTCATTCCACATCCTTTTGGGAGTGATGAAAGGATGATTTTAGGCCATCATAGAGTAATTGGAATCACTTCACCCATGTTAACTTTGCAAGTATCTGCTTGTATTTGTAGTTATCGATGGTTTTGCTGTTTCCTACACCTTAATCTATTGCATGTCAATAAGTTTACATATATAATGCATGATATTCAAAAGTAAATTATTGTTAATTATTTGAGTATTTTGTAAAACTACCATATAAGCCAAGAATTTTAGGAACATTAAAAGTTTAAAGTAAATGGGCGGGCTTGTATACTAATCTACTAATTTCAAAGAAGTAATTTAGAAAAAAAAATTTTAAAGCATTTTCCATAAACCTTGTGCAAGTGGTTTTAATCTTGCCTTTTTGCATGTTTTGAATGGAACTTAATTCTAAAAGAAAGAAGTCATTTAAAACCTATAAAAATGGTGTCAGGATCCAAATTTCTGTAGAGTTCATTCTGTAGGATATCTGAATACATAAAATCATTGTGTATGGAGTTTTTCTTCCAGGACAGGACATACGTTGATGATCATTTGCTCCTTTTTTTCATTTTGGCATCTACCACAATTCAAATGATTTTTTGGTTCCCTCTTTAACTTGTTTCTCATTTACTGAGAGTAGCTAAGCTGTTGTTAAAATTTTCAACAGATGTTATCACCTACAATTTAAAATTAACCATATATGAATACTCTTCCTGGGCTTTTTCCAAACAAACAAGAAAAAGGTGTAGAAAGTAAAATTAGTATTGATAGCTTAGGGAAACAAATGGAAAAAATGTATCAGCTCCAAATAGGGTCATCAGAAACAAAACTCATCAATTTGATGGAAAATGTTCTACCCGTTTTATCCCTTGACAATATTTTTGCCCTCATTGAAACATGTTTGAAATTCAATCTCTACCTCCCAACGTAAATCTTTGATGGAAAGACATGCTCTCAGACTTATCTCCAGAAGAATTATTTGAAGATGAGGATTTTTATATTAGTAAACATAAAACTCCAAAATTGTATTAAAAAAAATATCTTAAAACAATCTTTTTGACGAGAGCCTAATCTAAATGTGCAACACTTTTTCGAACAAAATTGTCTCAGTTTTAATGAAAATTTGTTACACTATCATTCATACATCTGTTTATAATAGTCTTTTTAAATTTCCAGAGTCTCCTATTAAATACTTTTTTTTTCATTTTAACAAGCAGAGTGATAGTTCACTTAGCATTGCGGGTACAAGAGAAAAATATAAAATACATTTTATTCCATAAAAAAATGGATCAACTCAATTAAAAATAAGTAGTATGAAAAGATATGCTGATCTCTATGGGATAGTGAAGCCAAACTATATTGTTCAGTTTTTTTGAAAAAGATATTCTAAATTTGGGTCCTATTTCTTAACATTAGACAAAGAAAGCCTATAAAATGAAAAGGTTACACATTGTAAAAGCTCTTCCTGTCATTTAAAAATGAGGAAAGGAGATGAAATTTTAATGGCTTTTGTGAAAATGAGTTGTAAATAACTCAGTGGCGCAACAGCCCGTGAGGGGCTGAGCCTTTGGGCCCTCATGTTCATGAGCAGATGTTCCGGTCAGGTGGTCAGTCTGACACCAAACTTCCAGTGTTAAGTTCCCAAGCAAGCTTGGTACTCATTTATAGACCCACTGAAGGGATGAAAAGGTGAGTCAACCTTGCCCAGCCCGGGGTTTGAATCTTGGGCCTGTGGTGTGAAAGCGCGATGCACTAACCACTCACACACTAGGCTTCAAGTTGTAAATATATGTTGATTAAATTTGAAAAAGACAAATCATCATATAAATCAAATAATTGTTTGCTAATAATATTAAAATTTGATCTTTTACTTTGAATATTATTATTTTTTTAATCTAACATTAATTGCATTAATGAATTTTTAATCTGCAAAAACAACTAAAAACTGACATTTCATATAAAAGTAATAATTTACTGATGGAATTATTTATGGATTGATTCAAATCTGTACTTTACATTAGTAAACGAGTATAATATTAATCAATATATATTATAAAAGTGTATAATGTGTGTGCCATTAAAACACAGAATAGAGTCCTGGTACAATCAAGGGAATTAAATCTTATAAGTAGCCTTCTATCATCCATCCTAACCATCCATGAAGAAGGTTCTCATTTTTATCTGAAGGGTCATACTTAAGGGTTGGAAGTTTTGCCCTTCTAGAAATTTCTAGAAGATTCGGGAATGTTCAGGAACATCCCAGATCATTGTGGACCATTGAAAACCTTTTTTTGTATGGGTGGGGATATCCTTTTGTGGGGTATATAAAGCAAGATCCATCATGGATTTGAACATCGGTTTTTTATGAGTGAAGTGTGAGTAATCAAAGTGATAGTGACAATATAATTAGAAAATAAGGTGTGAAAAGTGTTTAAAGTGTATTTAATGTATTTCTTTATAAAATGTTGATTTTGATTTTATACAATGCCACAGCGAGAGATTTTTTATTATGTTTTCTTTTTTAACCTGAAATACTATCTTACAGAGACAAAACTGAAATCCAGCATCTTATTTAATGCTAGTATGATAAAAAATTCATCACTGTTATTCTTTTTGTTTTCTTAACAATAGCTGTAGGGAGAAAAGAAAGACGTGATTTACTTTTCACTGCAGCAGAATATATTTGCTGATCATCTGTTTGACCTTCCAATTTACAGGCGTTGTTAGTCCCTCTCCCCCCTCTTTGTATTTCATTTGATTATATGGGCAAGATTTATTTATGAGTATTCAAACATGTAGAGCATAAAGAGAAACACCTTTTTGCTAAGTTCTTTTTAGAACTGACCCCAACGTATCTTCTCACATTTAATATTAGAACTTACATAATTATTTTTATTGGAATTTTAACATTCTATTCATTCTTTAACATTAATTCTAAAAAGGAATACCAGTGAGGCTAAATTTCAGTTTGTTAAAAGATATTTATAATATGAGAACTCATGAAAAAATTATTTTGTATTTTTTTTTAAACATAGTCATTCGTGACTGATTTTCTTGTAATATGTGCTAAAAATAATTTAATCTTTTTTTAATATGATTACTTAACTTGTTATTAAGCTTAGCTTGTTCTTATTAACTTGTAATTCCTGATGTTATAATTTTAAATGTGCAAAGTATTTGTAGAAGTATTTCTAATTTAAATACTATTCAGAATTCGTTCAGTCAATTTTAAACATACATTTCATTGAATAAGGTTTAGAAATAAATAAAAGAAAATGTGCATTCATATATTATGTGATTGATATGTTACAACACAAAATTTATATTTATTAGGTATTATGAAGCTGTAATTGATGATATCACTGAAGATGGACAATGTACTGTTAGCTTTACTGCCTATGGAAATACAGATGTTTGTGATGCTGAACAGCTACGTCCATTGGACAAAGATCACAGAGATTTTTCAGATGGCTCTTCAAAATCTAGGTGAGTTATTTTTTTAAGGATATGCATATGTACATTAAATTTTAATATTTCAGTTACTTCATTATTATTTGAATGTTTGAATTGCCTATTTCTGTGTAATATGTTTATAATTTTTTTAGTTGCATTAATGTTAAGATATGTTGTTTTATTATCAGTTAATATTTTTTTAAGTGTTTGAGAAATTCAATAAATATTGGAAATATCTAAAGTGAAGAAGAAAAAAAAGGACTAAAAAAATTAAATGCTTAAATTAAGGGGTAAATTTTTTTAGGTTAGTAAAATTTTAAATTATTTCTAAGATTGATTAGATTTTAGTTATATATATATCTTTATTTTTTTCTTTTGTAGTATTGTGAAGAATAATTTTTTGGCTTGCAAACTACCAGTTCCATATTAAGATTTATATTAAATCTATATCTAATTTTTCTGTTCCTGTTTTATATACACCATGCTGAGGAGTTAAGCTCAGTATTATAAATGAATTAACATGGAAGGCGATTAAAAATTTGATCGGAGAAAGAAATCTTGAAAACATTTTATTTTTGTTGTTTATGTGCAAACCATTTATTGAGATCTATAAAATTTCTTGCATATTAATTTTTTTTCATTGAAAAACACCCCATTACCTAATTTTGATCTCTGAAACCAAAAATTCTGCCTTATATTTAACAAATGTTATTGTATGTATTTCTCTTTATTAGTTGATCGTTTAGGGAAAAAAATTAATTAATGTTTAAGATCTTCAGTTTTTCACTGTTTTTTGTATGGTTTTTTAAACAATTATAAATATTTTGTAATTTGACAAAAGATCTTAAAAGTTAAATCTCATTTTGACATAATGTGTGTATATCTATATTACTTAATAAGTTTTATTTCTTTAATATTTTTGTTGTATTTTTGTCTAAGATGCAACTTTTGTTGATATTTTGCTTTAGTTTTCCTTTGAATAAGTTCTAAAAAGATTTAGCGTACATTTGAATACAGTTTTAGGAGTTCGTTATTAATTGATTTTATAAATTAAAAGTAATCCATTTATAACTTATTTATTTTATAGTAAGTCACACAAAAAGAAGATATGTTTATTTTACTGCAGAAAACAATTTGTTTCTTTTGAATTCTAATTTAACTTTTGTCATACTTGACTTAAAAAAAAATTAATCATGGGAATGTTGGGAATAAATTTTCTCCATCAAGAATCTAAGTTGCATAATACATTTGTCCAATAAGATTTTTATTCTATTTTCATTATTTATGTATCATATAAAGCATTCATATATGAGGTAGACTAGCGTTTCTCAACCTGTGGTACCAATACTTATAGGGATATGTGGAATGGTCTCAAGAGGTACACACACACAAGTATAATATATTAATTATACTGATTGGTTGGACCCAAGAGAAAAAATGCTTTTTGTTTTCTTTTAAATTATTTAAGAAGGGTGAAGCTGTGATATGACATAACTTCTTAAAAGCAGTTATTAATATTTATTTTTGTTATATGCAAATCATTGTTTACTGGATATGTTTATATGGTGAAATATATGGCTCTTAATTTATATAACTCAAATTAGATAAATTAGTTTTTGAATTATTGTTTTATGCTGAACAAATTTTGAAAACTATGAAATACATTAATCTTACCCAGAGTGGAAAAATCTTATTTTTTTTTTTAATGTACATATTGTATATATTGTTTCTAATTTTATAAGTAATAAATCAGCTCAGTAAATTATGCTCATAAATTTTAATTTTTCTATAAGATGATTTTTTCCCCTAATAGAAAGTAATTTACCTTTGTTTTTCTAATTAATTCCTTCCGTAGAAGAACCCTGTAAGAGCTGACTATTTTCAAATTATATTCTTAAAGAAGACAATTTATGCAATTAGGTGTCTCTTTATATTATTGTGTGTGAGAGAGTATGTGGAAATTGAGATACTGCTCAAATGTCAACATGTGAATTGTAGCACACAACATCTAAATGTCTTAGCTTGCTGGATAATTTTGTAGTTGTGTAGAAATAAGTCAATAGGAAACATTTTTTGAACCGAACCATTGTATTATTCAAGGTTATACTTAATTTATAAAAGTTATAGTTTTATCTATAATTTATTAAATTCATCCTTAAAAAGATATTTCCCCCCTGTTTTGTAGAAAGCAGTTACTGCAGGCTCAAAAAGATTACAAAAAGAAAAAAGCCCAGAAAAAGGCTCAAAGAATGAAACAGCTTGAAGAAGAAAGGGAAAAAGAAAAAGTTAAATGGCACAGTTTTAATGCCAAAGTAAGTTTTGTCTTCTCTCTCTCTCTTTTTGAAAAAAATTATTTAATTATTTGTAAATATTCTGTATAAAGAAAAGGAATGATAAAATTTCTTTAAATAAAAGTACTTAATCAAGATTTGGTTCTGATAAAATATTTTAATGTGGAACTATCTTTGAAATATCATAGGCACCTATCAGTTTTATATCTTAATACCTTTAAGGAATTTTTTTCTCATTATTGAGTTGAAATTTTTGAATTTGAGCTGTATTTTAATTTAGAATTGCAATTTGTTTTTGAAGAATAATTGTAATCATTAAATGTTAATTTATTCTCAAAAATGCAAATTTTTGATTACTAATAGTTACTATTCAACTGTAATTTTTGAGAATTGTAATTTTTAACAATTATTTTCTGAATTTTTTTGATTTTACTCTTGTTACTTTGTGTGTGGGAGGGGGGGAGGTTTGCTTTTTTAATATATGTGCATTGATTCATGCTTAAAATTAGGTATGTTCCCCTGTTAATGCCCTTTTTATTATATTGTTACTGCAGGTAACTTCAAAATAAATCATTTTTAAAAGATTTATCTGTCTTGCATATTAAAAATATAATAATTAAAACTTTGTTAATTATGTGAAAGCAAATGTATAGATCTGAGCTGTATGAAATTTAATGTTAGATATTGTGAAGAGAGAATGCTATTAATTTTAAAAACTGCCAAATGATGAATTGGCAGAATGTAGTATTTAATTTTAGTACATAAATAATCGGCTCAAATTTTTAAAAAAACAAATTATTAGACTAAATAAATGTAATTTGTCCAAACAGAGGAATAGACTTATTATTATTGCATATTAATGTTTTATACGATATATATCTAAGGAATTATATTTGTCTTAGTTTAGCATTCATTTTATTTAGTAATTATTTGAGCATATAATTCATTACAACATTTGCTTCCAAAGTTGATATGGTGTGAATGTTTGTTTGTTAAGACCTTTTATGCATTTTAATTTGCTTTTATGTAAATATAGATATAATAGGTTACTTTTAGCAATTGAATAATTTCATATGGGTTAATTCAGAATTGGCATTTAAAATGTTTTTGCTTCATGTGTCAACAACAATAGAACTCATTACAAGATAAATAACGCATACTCTCCTATTCTAAGTATGTACTTAAAAAATTTCGCATATTTTTATTAAATTAATCTTTTATATTCTGTAATCAAAATAGATAAAACAACTAGTTTGAAATTTCATGAAAAATTTATAAAATGCATAATCAGAGGGGGAAAAAATAACTTATTTGTGTGTGGGGAGGGGGGGGTGCAAAATGTGACAATTCTCATTATTTGGAAGTATTTTCACCTATGAAAAAGGCCTAACCTACAAATCCATAGTTTATACTAGTTAGAAAATTGGTGTGAAACTAGACATTTTTATCTGGTATGTGAAACAAAAACAACTGAATATTGTTTTAAAACTTATAAATAATATTGGTTCTCATTATTCATGTCCAAATTTCACCGTAATAGATACATCTTTTATTCATTGTGTTCTTCCAAATATTATGGAACATATACAATTTTACATTTTAAACATGTTGTTAGTGTGTATCTATTGAGAAATAAATGATCCATTTCAGCATGGCAATAGCATTATTCAGTCTATTCCTTTTAGCCTAACACTTAAAACACATAGCTGGCAAGGAAAGCTACGAGTATTCTTGTAAACAGCAACAAAAATGTTAATAAGCTTTTTCAAATGTTACTAACCATTATTTGTTTTGAATGTTATATAAAATCTGAATTTATAATTTATACAAAATTAAGTGATAGTTTCCTTCTTGTATAAATGAATCAGTTCCATGGTTTTCAAGAAAAATTTATTTTACATTAATTTTTTTGTTCTTTTTTTTAAAAAAACTTATAGATTAGTAAACTAACCCATAGTAGGCATCCTTTATTTTTTCTAAAATTGGTTTTTTTAAAAAAATTTTAACAAATGTTTTCTACTCTAGGCTTTTAACAAGAAAGGCCATGTAAAGAAGAGCATATTTGCTTCACCGGACAATATCAATGGCCGAGTTGGCATTGGTACCTGTGGTATTGGTGGCCGCCCTATGACTGAATTCCAGCAGCAAGAAAAATGGAGGAGAGGACCTGCAGGAGGTGGTATCCTGGGCAACATCAAGGCAGGTGCTGCAACCCTCAAAGGTCACCATACTTCGCATTGAGGATCTGCATCTGACTGGCAAGACAACCACTGAAAGGACTTTTGAATCTACCTCTTAATTTCTGTTTGAGAATGTGTTGAATTTCGAATATTTACTTCATATATGTCGGGAGTTTTTAAGAAAAAAAATGACAGGAAATTTTAAAAAAAATAACTTGTAATATTATATCTCTAGCAATAATGTATTATTAAAATTTTTCTGTTTGAAATGTATAATAATTTTTATCCTTTCATTAAAAATTATTATTTAACTGTTAATATTATGTTGTAGATATGGTAGTTGCATAAATTTGATTTTAAAAGGTTAATGGGAAATTCATCTTATGCAACCTATCAAATTCTGTTCTAAGATAAATTTGTTATAATAAGTGAGTTTCAGTGAAGCAAAATAAGTTGTGAGATATAATTTTTATATTTTGGTAAAGCATTTGAAACTAACATTATTTGAAGGTTTAGTTTTTTCTGTTCTGAAGATTTTAAATGTTTTATTTTAATATTATAGTGTATATTATAGTATAATGGAATATTTTCTTTACAGTTTCATTTATAAATATATTTAAATTACAAACGTAAAATTTTCGGACAGTTTTTTGAATAAATTTGCTACAAGTATATTTCTTACAATTGGAATACGGAGGTGCAGAAGTTGTTTTGTCAATCAGAATGCGAAAACTGTTTATATTGTACAGAGCTGTTCATTTCTTTTTTTTAAAAGATTTTATTTTGTTCCTTCTATGTGATGTAAATAAAGTAAATATCGTAAATATTTAGTTTTGTGTTTTATTTTTATTTATTCATTCACATTTTGGAGTGTTCTTAAATGTCAGTTTCTTAGCAATGCCTCTTTTCTAGGAGACAATCACTGTTTTTTATGTGCAAAGAAATACATACATTTACACTTTACATTTGTTTTATATTTAATTGTCTTGTTTGTACTAGGACGATTAAGTACATAAAATGATTAAATTTACTGATTTGACTGTGTGACCAAATTTGTGTGAATTATGTTGTTAGAGTAAAAGCTTAATAAATTGTGTGTGTGTGTGTAGGTTTGTGAGAATCTTATTTTTTATGTCTCAATACCTTATTCATTAAACATTGTTTTTGGGAATGAAATGTTACTTTAAGTTATTTGCATAAATGAAACTTAAGTCATGAAGCTGATAAATAATAATTAATAAGATTTGGAGGTTCTTCACTGTTTTTAACATGTGTATAAGATGCTAATGAAATGATAGATATGAATTTTTGGATGATTGAGTTTTCTGTAGTCTTATTTTTAAATTCAAAATATATAATTAGCAAGATGAGAGAAATACAACTACAATAGCTGACTAACAACAAACACATTATTCACTAACTATTATTAGAATAAGACATCAAGTAAAATAGTTTCATCCATTTTTACTTTTGTGTGTGTGTCAATTTAAGTTCTTGAGGGGTATGATAGCAACAATAGATAATAAAATAAATACGAGGTTAAAAAAATGAGAATTACTTTTAGCAATATAAATAAACAGCAAGTAATTTTAAATAGTGATATATCAGTTGTAATTAATTATTACTGTATTCCCTCAATAATATTTATCAATACAATAGAATATATATTTATCACTTAAGAACTGAATGGCTATAAAATTCTCGGGAAGATTTTGGTTAACAATATTTATCTTGTAACTTCTGATCAAAAAGGAAAATTATTTTATTAATTTCTAAAATGATATGGAAAGATAAAATAATGCTCAAACATTTTATCTTTAATTAGTTTTAAATGTATACAGTAATGGATGATGTGTAAAAAAGAATAAAAGCTTCCTGGGACAACTGTTCCAGGAAGCAATAATAGCTTGGATGTTCTAGAAAGAGTTGACAACTTTTAACGCTCTAAAAAGAATTAATGAATCTTGGAAATACCGAATGTGCTTCTCAAAGCACCAATGGCTATGAGAGCGATTTCAGATGAATTTTTGTGGATTATGTATAGTTCTTTTGCTATATCAATTTTCTTTTATTTTTTCCCTAACCATTGTTTTCAAGTGTTTTTTTTTCGCTTGTAGTTGAGGTTAATTTTCTTTTAGGTTTGTATGGGCTAGTATTGTTGGTACATTAGCTTTGATTAGGTGTGGTATTTAGCTTTATCTTAGGATTCATTTATTGTAAAAGGAAATGTATTATCAAATATCAACAACTTTGCATTCGCAATTTCATTCTATAATTAAAATATTGTGTAATTCCTCTTAGGCAAGGAGTCTGATTTGTAAAATATTTTTGAAAATTTGATGCTTCTTGAGTTGACATCCACAGCACCTTCCTGAATGCTGGTTCAGAAGTTTTAAAACCTTTTGAGGTGAGCTAATTCATTCATATCCCAGATGAACAAAAAATGTGATGGTTCTTGTATTTTGAGGAGTGCCAATTACCTCAAAAAGGGCCAGTGCTGAGAAACAGTGACTCTAATGTGGAGTTTATAACATTGTGGAACCTTTGACGTAGAATGTGTGTGTGAGTTGCATTTAAACTACACAAGTTTTGCAAGTAAAAAGATGAAATTATAAATGAGATGAAAACACGTTACGGTTTTATAGTAAGCAATATTTGGTTGACACTGATGGATTAATGATGCAAGAATTTTTTCTAATTTGTGCAGTTGTATTGGCCTTCAGATTTTTTATTTAGATATGTTAAATTTTCACAGCATTTGCATTTTTTGCATAAAATCCTGATGAAAATACTAGAAATGCCTGTCTGCATTTACTATACCCCATTTTGTAACAATATACCCACATAAGTGAACTTTTACTCAAAATATTCATTAAATTTTGAATCAAGATCATTTGACTTTTTTCAAGCAATTGGAACTGTTTGAGAAGAAGATAAGTACAAAATGAATTTCATTCATGTTAAGTTATTTATATTTATATTAGTTCCCTTTTATTTTTTTGGATTGAATTGAATAAAATGGAGATGTGTCATATGACACACGTATCAGTATGTAATTTCGAAGTTTTCTTTCTTAGGCTACATTATATCTTTATATTTGGTTATATGTAAATCAGTGTTTCTCAAACTGTGGGGTGTGCCCCCTAGGGGTGCATGGGCATATTGAAAAGTCGAAAACAAAAGATTATTTAAGAAAAATAAGTATTTACTGAAATTAAAATAAATTCTGACATAATAAAAAATAAAATACACATTTACGGTGTTATAATACACTTACCAATGTATCAGTACTACACAATGTATTTTATAATTAATTTAACAATACTAAGAACAAGTTTAATAATTACCAGAGGCCCCACACATGGGCTTGTCATATATAAAAATTATTTACAAAAATTAACACTTATCTTGATAATTTCTTCAGCTTATAATTAATCCTCTAACTGCGGATTAAAAGTTACGTGATTAGCTCCCCAATGCCACCACGTAGGCGCGTGTATTTGATGCTTTTTCGGGGGGGGGGGAGAAGGGAAAAAGCGAATAAATAAGTAAATCCCTCGTAAACACTGTCAAGATTCTTTTGTTGCATTCCAAAGCCTTTGGAATAATTTTATTAATAACAGGGGTCACAGAAAAGATTGTACTTCGGAAAGAGATATATGTACGTCCGGGAAAATTAACTCTTTGGCTAAGTGAGATGTTTATATACGTCGGTGGCACTTAAGAGGGGAAAGTTGTATTGTAGTTTTAGCATCAGAGTATAGTAGTATTATTAAATTCACACACACAATGCATTGTTATTGTATGGAAGGGGGGGCGTGATGAAAATAATGATTGAATAGTGGGTCGCAAATATTGATAGTTTGAGAAGCACTGATGTATATGAAAGAATCTAAAATCTGTATATATAAAGTACTATGTAAACTATTTTATACTTAAATATACTTAGTCATTTGGAAGAAAAGTGTAGATGGCTTATATATAGAATCGAAGTATTTTTGGAAATATTCTTATTTTACAGCAAACAGTGAAAATATAAAGTATTGAACAATATATTAATAAATCCGAAATTTTTAGTAATGCATAAGAAGCTCACAATCATTGGTTAAAAACTTCATGTGATTCAAAGTAGTTAAAATCAAATTAATTAAATTCAGGGATTTCTTAGGAGAAACTGGATATACACATTTACGTATATAACCTGGAAATAATACCTATTTTATTCTTAAAAATATTTCAACTTTGCTTTATCTAAACCTTATTTTTGTATTTACTATTAAAAATTCCATTTTTATGTGATGAATTATTATATTTTTGTAAAAATAAGTTTTAATACTGAAAGTATGTCATAGAGAAAGGTCATAAGACTGGCTTTCAAGGGATTTAATATAAATTGGCCTCTGCGAATTTTCACCAACTTTTTTCCTCCAGAAGTGCTTTTTAAAAAGTTCTGTAAATTTGTCGTAAATATTTGTAATCCTTCATAGCCTCAAATTTTTTTTCCTTTGTAATGTGTGATTAATACTTACTTTTGTGAGCCCCGTGTGATACTTTGTGGTGCTTGGGGATTTTATAATTGTGTTCAATAAAAAAAAAATACTAAAATTTTGAAAATAATGCAGTTAATGATTTTCACTTAAGTTTGATAAATTCTGACTACGTCATAATTTATTCTCTTGAGTACTGTGCATCTGCACTACATTCTATCACTAGGAAGTGTATACTCTGTTCCACCTCAAGTTGGCAGCATTGGGAAAGGGAAGGAATGTAACAATCCGCTTGAAAAAGTAGTTCCAACTTGTTTAGGAATTTAAATCAAAGCAAATGCACAGAAAATTGCTAAAAAGTATCATGTATTATAGAAATTGCGGGTTTAAAGATATATTCTAAGTTAATCACATCTCTTAAAAGCATTTATTCTTTTAATACCTGTGAACGAATACAGTAGAAATCAACAACTTGACTTTTGGCTGACAACAACAACATTTGGCTTATAAAACACAGGTTTTCAATATTACATTCTTCCAAAAGTATTCGCGCCAAATGAACGCCATTCGCTTTGCGACCTGCTAGTTAATTAATCAATATTTTTAAACATATTGAAACGCAAACCCTTAAATATCTCGATTAAAAAAAGGGCTTATACTATTATCAAAAAAAACCCACCCCTCATACAATTTTAATGAACAAATTTTTCCAAGAGCATTTTTTTTTTTTTTGCTCGCCAGATATGGAGAATTTTATTTGTTATAGTTACACACTTCTAGAGTAATCCCGTAGCAGCTGTGATTTGGTCATCGTAACTTTCCCAGTGCTGCTAACTTAAGGTGAAACGGACTATATTGGGTTTTTTTTTTTAGTGAAAGGCAGCATGAGAGTGAAACTTCAAATATGCAGTCACTTTTGATTATATTATGCAGTCAACGACAATGTGCGTATGTATCTAAAGCTAAATTTAGCCACATGTGTACATATAATACAAGTAAAGTTTTGAAAGCTTTTTTTCTCCAAAGAAAAATGATGACTTATTGCAGTCCTTAAATCGGTGCTTTTTATTTATAAAGCAGACCAAAGTGGTGAATTTTCATTTCTTTGAAACGGTAAAAGTACTTATGCCTTTATTTTCAAATTCTTTTGTGTTTCCGTAAAATACACAGGTATTTAGATCATATTTAACATAAAGTGAAAAAATGTCTTGTGTTTGCTTTTTTCACAAAGCAGACTATACAGTGTCGGTTTATCCATTGGAGGCCCAGAAGGGCACGGATGAGCTGGACTTAACCAGATTTTCTGGTTATAAATTTCGATCCTCCAGTGCCAAGGGGGCCTGAAATATAGTCGGCACTGAGACTATAAAAATTATATTCATTTAAATGAAATCTCATCCCAAACAAATGAATTCCATTTAATGAAATCAATCCCAAACTTTTTTGTCTCATGGACGCCTTGCCATGTTTTTCGGTTTGGGTTATACCCCGGTTTAATTAATTTTAAATTTTTGCAAATTTATCAACTTAAATGTCTTTTTGACAGCAAGCACGACTATTACTTTAAAAGAATGAAGTTTCTAACTAATGAAGCATAGTGTTTAAATTTTAAAAAGCACATATTAACTAATTAAATTTAAAGTTAATTAATATATAAAATAACTGTTAAATAAAATAAACAAACAACAAATTATTTTAATGGGAGCGAGGAATCTGGTGCTACAATAACAAATTTTCAACATTTGGTATCAATCGTGTCAGGTTTAATCTTAAATCTCCTTTGTTATTAGTGTCC
>BMAV01004731.1:80201-95606 GCA_019973955.1 Trichonephila inaurata madagascariensis | reverse complement strand
TCTCTACTGTTAATACGGAAGAGTCTAAATAACGGGGGGTTACAGTATTTTTTTTTTTTGAATGTGGATATTTTTATTTCTATCTCCTACCTATATTTATTTTTTTTTACATGCTTCTATTACAGGTATTCGTTATCTTGTTCGGTGATACTCAAATCGAGATATGGATTCGAATCTTAATTCTATTAAAAATCTTTCGTATTGTAAGCATTGCCACTCATTAAGGTATCCGACTACGTTCGGAACCGTGATTTTAAAAAAGTTCATCAATGGATAATTTTCATGATATTTAGTGTCAGTTAGATTAGAATACATGTATAAAATGGTTTTAAGAACATTTTTTGACAAAAAAATGATTTAAATACAATATTTTGGCAAAAAATGAACTTAATAACCTGTTTTCAAAATGTTCTCCTTTTATAAAAAATGCTTCTAAAATAATAATATTGTGTGTGTGTGTGCTTATATAAAGTAAAGACTTCTCCAGAGAGTCTGAACTATTTATTTTTTTTGAAAATTCACATTATTTTCAGAGTTACAACCCATTGAAATAAATATCGGCGATTTTTTTTTCTTAAAATTTCTCCCCTCTGTTGTCCTAAAACATGGATAAACCCACTTCTAAGTTATATATTTCAAAAATTCTAGTTAAGCCTTTGTACAGAAGTCGGATCAATATACAGGCAAAATATTATTATAAGAGAAGCATTTTTCACAAAAGGAGAATATTTTGAAAATGGGTCGTTCTATGTTAATTTTTTGTCAAAATATTACACTTAAATAAATTTTTATTGTAATAATATTCTTAAAACAATTTTATATACGTTTTCTTATCTAAAAGACACTAAATATCATAAATATTATCCATTTATACGCTTATGCAAAATCATGGTTTGGAACATAGTCGCGCGTATACCTTAAATGGAATAGAACTGAGCTTCAAAGTCTTCAGGTAACGTAAAAGTTAGTAGTACGCTCATCAACTCATGTGTTGTCGTCCATGTCACTTGATGGTGATTCAATACTACGAGTGACAAAAATATTGCGCAATTTATATCAGAACGTGTAAAGAATTCATCAACTAATTCTCTTTGCAACCGTCAGATGGCGTTTGAAGCTTAGGAAAGAAGAAACTTTGTTTCTGTTAACAAAACACTCCGTACTTCCGAATGTAGCTCTCAACTCGAAGGTGCCAGGCCTAATAATACTGGATAAAATGAATTTTAAGAGGTTATTGTTAAGAACTGTTCTTCCTTATTGATGTCTTACATTTAATGTCCGTTACCATTAATCCCGTGGATTTGAATGTTTTTTTATTAACGTCGCATTCTAAAGCAATGAGAGGGCTATTGGCAACTGAACTTCAAACTTCAGTCAAGTGGCGAGGACAACAATTGGGCTGGAATCCCACCTCCAAGCTTCCACAACAAGCCTAGATGACTTTGACCCTCTACAGATTTAACGTGAATTCAACCCCTTTACACACGGCGTGTCTTCAATGGCACCACGACTCGACAACGCCGTCCACTAGTTCATAACCATGACCACTTTACTACTGCGGCCATGTTGTTCCAAAACGTTGTTAATAAAAGAAAAATTTTGGTCGTAATTTGTTCTATTTTGAATAGGTTGCTACTCGAGGTTTAATGGTGACAGGTCTTGTAATAGTGAACACCATCAACTGATCATCACCAACAACAATTGAATTAGCAACCCTCTCTAGTAATATCAACATTCCGGAGGAACTTTGTGAGCCTCAGTTATTTACTGCACAGCATACCCCATTATTCCTTGCAATGGGGTTTTGAGAGGGAGTGTCTTTAGTAAAATCAAAACTGGATATCAACATTGTGGACTTATTAAAATTAAAACTGGATATCAACATGTGAGTATTTCATCTTATTATATAATACTGAATAAAATTAATTCCTTTGACTTTTTTCTGACGATTCTGGACAAAAAAGAATCATTGAATAAACGTATTACTTAATATTATTTATCATATTTTTAAGAATAATTACTGAAGGTATCCGACTACGCGCGTTCGGAACCGTGATTTTGCAAAAGCGTACAGATGGATATTTATGATGTTTAGTGTCCCTTAGATTAGAAAATGTATATAAAATTGTTTTAAGAGTAGTATTACTATAAAAAAATTATTTAAGTACACTATTTTGACAAAAAATGAACGTAGAATGACCCATTTTCAAAATATTCTCCTTTTGTGAAAAATGCTTCTACAATAATAATATTTCGCCTGTATATAGCTCAGACCTCTGTACAGAGGCTCAACTAGAATTTTTGAAATATATAACTTAGAAGTGGGCTTATCCTTGTTTTACGACAACAGAGGGGAGAAATTTTAAGAAAAAAACGCCGATAATTATTTCAAATGGTTGTAACTCTGAAAATAATGTGAATTTTTCAAAAATCATAGTTGAGCCTCTGTACAGAGGTCTGAGCTATATACAGGCAAAATATTATTATAATAGAAGCATTTTTCAAAAAAGGAGAACATTTTGAAAAAAGATTGTTCTAAGTTAATTTTTTGTCAAAATATTGTATTTAAATAATTGTTTTTGTCAAAATCTTCTTAAAACAATTTTATACATGTAGTCTAATCTAAGTGACACTAAATAGCATGAAAATTATCCATTTATGTGCTTTTTTAAAATCACGCTGCCGAACGTATTCGGATACCTTAAAGTGATTCGACAAAGTAGTAATGTTTTAATACATCTGAAAAAAAAAAAAGAAAAGCTTTTTACTCACTGCAGCATAGTATGCAAAACCAGTTGTTTTTAGGATGTTGGGGTTACTCGTATTGGTGAAAGTTTCACAGATTCCTGATCCTGTAGTCGATATCCTATAATGCATCATCGTTTAATTAGACATGTTTGTTATAATACGTATTATTTTATCAATTAAAAATGCAGTTTGAAAATTCTTGTGCTATATGCTTTTCAGAAAAATATATTTTCCAATCCTTTCCCTATTTAAACTTACTTTGAATTTATCTTTCCCATTTTACTCCAAAAAATGAGTTATTTTTTGTTTATATTTTAATTTAGTGATTATTTTTATATTTAATTCATACACCATATTTAGGGTGTCCCAAAACTCAACGACATAAAGGGTGTTAAATTTTTCTAGAGGGTTGAAAATATAAACAATTTTCAAACAGGTATAATTCTTTTAAATTTAAATTAAATGATTCGAATCTTTTACACATTATTTATAAAGGAATGGGGCTTCAGAAAAGTATAATAGGTTTAAAATATAATCATAATCTAAAAAAAATATAGGCATTTGAAAATAAGAAACTTTTCTATAGGAAATATTTATTAAGTTTTACGTTGCGCATACTCTTTTCTATAAAATAGTAGCTTTAATTACTAGCTATAAGTTGATTTATAAAGTTAAATGTATCCTTATTACACTGTAGTAATATATTAGTAGAATGATAAATAATATTTAAAAAAAAATAAAAAATTTACATTTTCAAAATTTTTTTAAATATTTTTCAAATATTTTGAAATACAAAAAATATATTATTCTTAAATGTTGTAGGGTTTAAAGGGTATGATACATTTTATAATTCTATAAAGTTTTATGTATCAGAGGTTACTATTTTAGAAAGTAGCGTGCGCGCAACGCAAAAATTACTTAATATTTATTACAGAATCTTCATATGCTTATAATTTTTTAAATAATGATTATATTTTAAACATTTTATACTTTTCTGAAGCCCCATTCCTTTATAAATATTGTGTAAAATATTCGAATTATTTAATTTAAAGTTAAAAGAGTTATGCCTGTTTGAAAATTGTTTATATTTTTAGCCCTCTAAAGAAATTTAACCCCCCCCCCCTCATAAGGGTACAGGGGTAAAGGAGAGTGATATCAGTTCTAAGGAAAATAAAAAAAATCGATATTTGGTTCAGTGATGGCTAGTATATTTTTGAAAATGTGGAAAATTGTCGCCCTCCACATCACATCATTAGGTACTGTGAATTTACAATTTCACTGTGATTTTTTTCACGGACGTTATCTTCCATAGCCGTACTATTATTCACTAAAAAAAAAGAGAAAAAAAACTTTTATGGTTTATTTAAAATTAAAGTAGCTTGTTTAAGTCGGAGTTTAAGAAAATGATGTCGGCTAACTTTGACTTTTTATAAAAAGAAAAATATTAAGTACTACCCTAGTAAAATTATTTCAAAGGTAGTCCCATTTACTTAAGATTCCAAAATAGTACAACATTTGCTACTATTCTATCCATAGCAATTATTGCCAATTTTTGTGACTTCAATTACTTCATTTCAGAAAACTATATCTTAAGTGTACAACTCGAATGAAGCAATAGATTTAAAAATAAAACGGAAAACATTTATGTAATATATTGATGAATTAACCGTTCGAAGAGTTTGTCTTTAACACGAATACAGGCTCTACAGCTTTTTACTTTGTTATCGCTTGATGATTTCTGAGTAACTAGCTAAATTTATTTCTTCCACTGCTTCAGCTATCCTTTGGAGCAGTTCGGTTACATTTTCGATTGATTTAAAAGAAGAAATTGTAAGGCAAACACTTCGAGCATTTAATTCATTTAAGTATTACAAAAATGTTTTCCGTTGTTTTTTATTAAACTTATATCTTCAATTGAGCAACACACCTAAGATTGAATTTTTTTAATGAAGTCATTTTGTAAAAAAAAAAAAAAAATTGGTAATAAGTGTCATGTATAGAAAAGTAGCAAGTGTTGTACAATTTTGGAATATTGACTAATTGAACCATATGTTGAAGAATTTTCTTGAGGTTTTATGCAATATTTTCCTTTTTATAGAGAGTCAAAGTTAGGTGATATTATTTTTTCAAACCGACACAGCTACGTTAATTTTAACTAAACCAGCAAAGTTTTTTGCTCTGTTCCTAACCGTGATCAATAGCACGACTATGCAAGATCCCGTTAGTTAAAAAATCCCTGTAAAATAGTGAAATTTGTGGTTACAGTATCTAGTGATGAGATGGAGGGTATCAATTTTCCACATTTTCAAGAGTATGCTAGTATCATTTAACCAAGCGATATGGAATTTTTCAAATTTTTTTTTAACAGAACTTATGTGATTCCTCCTTTCCTCCTGTGCCTACTTGACGTTGAGTCTCCGGACGCCCTGTGTATATTGTTATACTATATTTTCCCTTCCAAAACAAATTGATTTTCATGGGGTATTTATTTTAGTAGTAAAAGGGTATTTATTTATTTACGGATTTTTGCAATTCTTTTTTAAATGTGTGACGGGGCTTTACGGAGTTTTTCAACTAATCCTCTTGGGGAATCTTTGGGGCCATCAATTGAGTTATTTCACAGCCAACCCTCTCAAGAAGAAACCTTGAAATGCAGATTAGTTTGTAGATATATAGTGGAGGTTTAGTAATCGTAAAGAAGAAGGAGGAAAGGAAGCTGTTTTGCTGAACGCAGTGCCGTTATGGTAAGGATCTGAACTTAGACGCGTAATTATAGAGCGGGCTTTAGCTATTCAAATAAAGTAAGGAAGTTAGGATTCATAGGATTACTTTACTTAAAGTTAGATGGTTAGGATTTCAGGCTCTTATTCACATAAGATTAAGAGCTGCGATATATCACTCTTGATTTCTTTCCTAGAGTAAGATTGTCTTTGATTATTATATTTGATAATAATAAATTGTTTTTATTATGGCTAACTTGGGTCATCAATCCTTACCTCCTACAAATCTAGGTCGAGTAGATGAAGAGATGGCTTCCCCAGTTAGGGAGCTATCGCAAATGTATACTATAACTTTTATTTCGCGTTGTCTGTCTCTGATTTAGTAAAATTGAGTTTTCAAGATAGACTCTCTCAATTTATGTATCAATTTCAACTCTTTTTTACATTTAAAACTTTGTTCAATTACAGCAGGGGGATACATCGTCGAGATTATAGTGGGAATATACTGAAACATGATTCTCAAACATGACACAACTTTCTCTATAAGGATTCCACTTATTCAGTAATGATCGAATTCTTTTACGTTGGAAACATGGTAGCGGCCGTAAGCATACCTACAGGTGGTGATTCAGTATGTACCCTTTGTGTAACGAATAGCAACTCCTTTACCTTATGAGCATAGCTCTTGTGTTTTAGAATGTAGAATGATGAGTTTGGCTACTCTGACTGCGAACTTTTAAAAAAGGTATGGCTAAAAGAACACATGTCTCTAGCTGTCAAGGCGTAAACATACATCTGTGCTAAACTATTTCTTGGAAACTTCTATTTTAACAAGTTCCTCAGAAAGATTATATATTGGCTGTCTTCCATGTATATTCTGTTAAGCCTCCATTATTAAATAGAAATTCTTTGTAAACATTGTGGCTGTTCAGTAAAGCTTTCGTTGACTCTCCTTTTGAGGATGTTTGTTGTTAGGAATCAGTGCCATAATTAGTATACCACTTTTAGGACAACTTGTAATAATCGAGCAGCACCGCTTGAAGTTACTGAGATTTAATCATCTCTCTCTGCTGATGGCCATCTCAATAAATCATTTAAGTATGATTGAAAAAGTTTCTTTAATGAAACAAGTCAGTCGTAAATTTTTTTCGAAGCAAGGAATACAATCCTCTACATAAACGTTAAAAATTAGGAACTTTCTGGCTTTCCTTCTGTTACTTAAGGTGACTGCCTACCTTCGGACCCATTTTTTTTTTTATAAAAACACATTTTTGAAACAAATTGAGTGTTTTTAGGAAGAAAGAAATTAAGTAAATACATAAAAAATTTTAAATAAATATTGTACTTTTAGAAAAATTGGTTGTTTTCAAGGAAATTTTACCAAATTTTTACTAAAACGGGTAACACTGTATAAAAATTTCTAATACAATTATCATAATTTTCTGTACACGACATACATATTATGGTGCTCTTCAAAATGAACCAAAATCTAAGAGAAATATTAAAATACAAAAAAAAAGTACAGAAAATTATACATAATAATATGAAAATTTGGATATTTTTAAAGTTTTTTTCTTTATAAAAACTACCCTAAATGAAAAAAATATTTAACCAACAACAAAACTTATGGTCCACTTTATGAAAACTAGTATAATAAATATATTCCCACAAAATTTCAAAACGTCATCTGGTTTGGTTCTTAAGATATCATGTATCTGGTAAAGAGTTGCTTTCGAAAACATAATTTTGAGAAAAACTCATTTAAAGTTTTATCTTACTGCCCTTTTGCATAGAGTGATGTTTTTTAAAATCACTATTTTTCTATTTCGCGTAAAATAAAAAGAAAAACTGTTTTGGAAAGAAAAATGTTCAAACTATAAGATTTTGAAATAAAAAAAAATGCCTTATGTTGACGAAAAACGACATTTTCAAGGTAGGAAGTCACCTTAACACTTCAAAATTTTAAGAAAAAAAAGGTACTGCCTGGCATTTTTCTCCTGTTGAACGAATTCCCCTTTTGCCACGAATGGCACAAATGAAATTGATAGTAATGACATTTATTTCGAATTGTAGTAAAAAAAAATGTGTTTACTATCTTAATTTTGGATAATTGAGTTATTCCAAATTAAGGATTCCCAATCGTTCAAGAAGATTCAGAATTATCCCCCAAACGATTCTCGGATATGAAGTGATATCAAAACAAAGAGAAAAGACTGATATTTTTTTTTTAAATAGTGCGAAAAAGTTTTATGCAAACAGAATAATTGAAATAAATGTCTTTTACTTAACACAAACATACTATTCACGTTGTAAATTTCGTTTTTCAGGTTTCAGTTTTCTACTCACCGGGCACAGACACAAGAGGGTGTTTGTTGACATCGCGCCAGACACGTGGTCACTTCTATTCGTTCTGGAATCCTATGGATGCCGAGCCCCTTTTCTCTCTTGCCACTTGTTCGGATATACGCCTTTGGGGTAGGGTCTCGGGCAACCTGTTAATGATAAATTAACAGATGATGCAAGAAATATGGATGAATAATAAATTCTAAATTTTCACGACAAGTCCTAACATAGAATATACTCAGCCTTTCCCCCAAATTTTATATCTTGTGATAACTTTGAAGATCTAATATGCATCAAAATGAAAAATTTTCGACACGTTTTCTCTTCTTAGAATTCAAAAAGATACAATAGATTCAAAAGGGAAACTGTAACACCATGATGGAATGCTCGTAGCTATGTGAACATAAAAGAAATGGCGGAAGTAACACTCATATGCAAATGATTAAAAGATACAAACAAAAATGTTCATTTGAGAACTATTTATTCAGTATTTAATGTGTACCCGATGAGTAGTTATACAGGCATATAAATGGTAAGATAGAATTATCCCTGGAGGGCATCAATGGTATTTTGAGATATTCCTTTCCAGGCAGAGTCCACTACAGACATCAATTCTTCGACAGTATGCGCCTGTAAGGCCCGGTGCACCACACGTCCGATAAGGACTCCCACATGTTCAATGGGAAATAGATCGGGTAAGGGACTAAGAATGATGTCAATTTCCTTCATAATATCGAGAGTTCGTCAGGCCGATTACTGTCATGCCGCAATAATGTACTAGGAATGGTCGATCATGGGCAAAACAACTTACGTAATTTACAAATTTGATGTTAAATTGAATTGTCGGTAATATGTACAAAGCCTGTCTTCTGCTCAAACATGATGCCACCCAAAACTATGAAAACTTATATTGGGCTGGTGTGAAACTCGGCAATATGGGTTGGAGGGTGATGTTCTCTTGAAGCCGTCACACCTGTTCTCAATCATCATTCCCCCATAAACAAAATCAGGATTTATCTAAAAATAATGCTTGATGTCATTAATTGATCCAATGGCAATAACGTTGATAGCAAGTCAGGCGTACATTCCAGTGGCTGGCTGTTATACACACAGTCTTTTTTATATGTGCAACCTGTTGTGGATAATCTGGTTGCTGAGAGATCCCTCTGATGATGGCAAGTGGCTTTGAACATAACATGCCTTAAACAATGAATGTTAATGAAAAATTTAGTGAATCTACTTGTCAGTGCGATCTATTTTGCATCTGTCTCTTTGCCGTGTTTTCAGACGATTGTGCGTCCATCTTGCTCATATCACTGAAATGTACTCACATCCTGGTCAACATGAGTGGTAATTACACACATCCACAACCTGAGATCATACAGCTACGGTCTCGTTCTTCAAGTAATAAGTGTTGATATTCACCTCACTGATGCTTTCCAAGCATATCTTAAGCTCTTTCAATAGTTTTGATGTTACATTCCATTGCTGATGGCATACAGAGTGATCCAGCTGATGGCTTTTATAGTCAAAAACTAGCCATCATGTGACCAGATGTCACCCAAATTTAATCATTCTCATATGTTCTTCAATTTTCCCCATCTCTTAATTTGTATTTAGCTATAGTATTTCTTCATGGTATTGCAGTTTAAGTTTTGAGGATTGCACAAATAAAAAGAAGAAGAAAAATCTTCAGTCATTTTGATAGTCACGTGATAAAATGTACTATGTAAGATTTTTTTAACTATTTTCTTTTTAATAAGGAAGTACTTACGGCTTTTCATCCCTACTGCAGTGGGTCGGTAAATGAGTACCAAGCTTGCTTGAGGACTTAAACACTGGTCGTCTCGCTTCAGACTGACCACCTGATCGGGGCATCTGCTCATGCACCTCAGCGCCTAATGGTCACGTATACTGGGATGGGCACAGGCCCTCATGGGCTGTTGCGCCACTGAGTTTGAGTTAAGGAAGTACTTAATTTTCTCTATATGTGAATACCTTAAGGTCTTAAAACATAACTATATTTTTGGAACAAAACTTTTATACATTAGTGTAAGTAACAAATATTTCGTCGCTTGTAGTACTCTTGTTTCCTTAACTTGAAGCCAATAAAACCAAACTAAGTCTGCCCATCAAAGTTTACTAAGTTACTCTCCGCAAAAACATATCAAAACATGAGAAGATGTTAAAAACATTTTCCATTAAATTGCACATTCTGAAAACATCGGACTTAGTTTTATAGATTTCTTGTACTATTTAGACCTGTCTTAAAAAGTTTTCTTTAAAAAAATATTTCGGATGCATTTTAAGAATAAATATTTTTAAAGTTATTACAGCTGTAATGAAAAATTAACTGGAATTTCAATTACAGCCTTTACTACTACTCATCGATGAAAAAAAATATACATATACACTGAAATTCATAGAGTTCATCTTTAACAACCTTATTTTTTATTTCCAAATATTAGGAACTGTATTTCATCGCCTACACAATGTTTGCTATAACGTGAAATGAAAGTTTTTTTCTTCTTTTTATAATTCCAAATAAGTAAAACAGAACAGAAAAAAATCAAGTCACAGCAAATACCGTAGATAACAAATTATTATACATTTTGGATAATAAACACTTTTTATATGTTTTGAATTATAATATTTCTGAAGAATTACAGAACGGCCTTTGACACTTTTGAGCTACGGTCAGTGAACGATATCCGAGTAGAGAGCTATCTCACTCATCTTGCCTCTTAGAAAAATTCGGAACCTTGTTCTATTTTTTCACCGCTAAGTCACTTACAACATTTCAAACGATAGCATTTTTTAATGTAACTGAGACTTGAAATCGTCTCTACCTAGAAGCTCATTATTCCAATTAATTAATTTTCAAAATAAAAATATATGAATAGACAAAGTGATTCGCGTATTCTATAAAAAGAGGCTTTTTTGAGGAAAGGATTTTCAACCCTTACAACATAAGAGGTCAATATCTGTACTTTAAAAAATGGTCTTCTGTGTTGCAGGGCTAAAGATTTAAATTTTACGTGAACTAATATCGCACTAAAAAGCGCATTAGGATAAACAGGAGAAGCTCTTGATTTTTAACAATTGTTAGAGCACGGAATAGACTTATAACACTTATCTCTGAACCTGATAAAATCTATAACCTGACAGTAAATTAGGCAATCGTCATAATATAGCATTTTTTTTATGTAATATTTATTTACTCGCACATTCGTATCAAATAAAGCTCGTATAGTTACATCGAGAACAATCTTAATTAATTTTATAAAATTTCTCATCTAAAAAAAATGGTTTGAGGGATTATTATAACAATAGTACAATTAAGTCGATGCATGGAATAAATTTGCTTGATTTTATTTCCTTTATATAAATATATTTATTCGAATATATAATTTTTAATTGAATACATTTTGAAAGAATACAGTTTTTTACTTTAAATATTGTTGTGTGTGGCTGTAAGACAACAAACCACTTCCTCCAGAGTCACCTAAAAAACATATTTTTGATAAATTAGTGGATACTCTCAAATCTGACCAAGCAGCAAAATCAACAAGCAAATCCTGGAATAACATTGAAGACACTTGGAAAAAGTTTTGTGAAGAGCCCCGTAAAGAGGCTTGAGAAGACTTCAGATTGAAAACAGGCCATGTTTGCGTGGCACATTGTGACGAATCTATACGCGTTTTTCCAACTAATCCTCTTGGGAAATCTTTGGGCTATCAATGCGCGTCATTCACTACTAATCCTTGGGAAGAAAAGAATCGTGATATGTAAATTAACTTACTATAAATATGTGAGGTTTTTAAGCTTGAAAGAAGATATACTCGAGCCAAGTGAGATTGCTACTGAAGGTATAATATTAGAATTATAGTGATTTGATTCTTATTAGGAGGAAACTTTAAAGTGACGATTGTTCACTAAGATTGAATTGAGATTAGATTAAATCGGATTGTAGGTTAGATCTTTAATTAAGATAAGGATCAAGTTTGATAGTCTCCTAATCACTCACGTTTTACTGCCGTTGTTCCACCTTCCCGGTTAACATTGGGACATTCTCTTACTATTATTAGTTCAAATTGTTTCTGTTCTTTGTGCGGAAATAAATAGATTAGTTGGATCATGTCGAGTGTTTCTTCCCTTCCCCCCACATATCTAGGTGCGAGAGGGATAGGCGTGAGCCTCTTACATCATCATCTTAATAAAACGGTCATCCTTCCATCTAGTATATGCTAAATTTATAATTCGGACATCATGAATGCAGAGCATCTTCTTATATGCCCAGAACTAGATAAAGAGTCTCAAAAACATGGTGAGATAAGCAAACTATTCTGGAATGGCAGAACTTTAATTAACTCCTTGTATACACTACATCTCTTTTGTTCCTTTTCTTGTTGCTTAAATTTTCAACTTTTGTTTCTATGTTAATTTGCCCTGGTTCTTACTTAAAATGTTTGTTCTTTTTTACTATGTAACATTGTTCTTGTGGGATACCTGAGCTTTTTTTTATATCTTTGAATTGATACTTAAAATAGAGCCATATGTAATAACAGCATATTATTGGCTTAAAAGCGTTAAGTGATACTATTGCCAAAAGATTTTTTCTTTTTCTTTTTTGAAAGAATACATTTCAGCAGGAAATAATTTCTTTTCTTTTTTTCTGCCAATTTTCTTTTATGCGTTTCAATACAGTAGAACGTCGTTTATCCGAATAAACTGGGACCAGACACCGTTCGGATACGCGATTGTTCGGATAAACGTAAACCGAATGCGATCCATGCAGTATATGGAACCGGACACTATACGAATATTGAAAATCATCACATGCGGGAAACGTGCTCAGAGAAAAAGCAAAATAGGTGCAAAATGTCGCAATTTTACCTTTATTGTGGAAAGTAATCACTTATTTTTCGCTGTACCATTGTACGCCTTCGTTTTTTCGCTGTAATGTCACTCCATAGCTGTCTCTAATGCAGAAAATGTGTCAGCATTTGATGGACCCTTGCTACTTTCGTTGTTGTTGTTGTCCTCATCTTCATCCGTTTCATCGTCGACAGGGTCGGATTCTTGCACGGAAGTCACAATCTCGTCATCATTTAGCATTTGAAATCCTCTGTCTTCTGCATCGCATGCCATCCAGGTGTCCACATCTTCTTCATCACGTTCTTGAAATCCTGGGATCGTTTGGACAAAGTCGGTAATCTCCTCCCTCTGGTCGTCATTGAAGTCTCCTTCACCTTCTAAATCTGGCCGCAGCTTATCACAAATCACACAACTGAAATTACCCTAATATCCCTGACCTTGGGTTTTCCCGTCACTTTTGGCCTCACGCGAAACAGCTGTTGAGCATTACACTATTCGAAAACGTATTCATATACAGTACATGTAGTTGACAAAAAAAACAACTATTGTGGATATTTGATGCTCCGCATAATAAACGTTTGGATAAACGACGCTCTACTGTATGCTGATCGCTCGAGAGTGCTTTTTGAGTTTTACGCAAAGTTTTTCAAGAAACTTACCGTGCATTGAAACCACATAACCAGAAGAATTACAGACATCAATCCATTCTTCCATTTTTCCATATTTCCGAATTTCGACTCTCTATTTCCTGAAAAATGCAAAAATAGTTATTTAAAACAGCGCTCATATAAAATAGGAATGCTAGAACAAGATTTGTAATAAAAACTAACAATCTACAGCAATTCACAGTATTCGCCTGAATATCTATCCACTAACTCCATCCGCTATGTTGAACTTAAAATTTGGATACATAGCCACGCTATTAAGAAATTTACGTATTACTGATGGAATGTGTGTAATGGCTCAAGATTGGTAGTGAAAAATATTCTGAAGAATATATATCTCAGTGTGAAATTCTATCAGGAGATAAGCAAGGGGAAACTGTATACATACCAAGAACCACTGGGGACACTCGAGGTGGACTTGGATATGTCATTCGCACTGAAACGTGCACAATTCCCATTAAGATTGGCATTTGCCATGACTATTAATAAATCACAGGGGTAGAGTTTTGAAAAAGTCGGTTTATGTGTAACATCGAAGGAAACAATATTTACTCATGGACAATTGTATGGGGCTCTGTCAAGGTGCAGAAGCAAAGAAGGGAGAAATAATCAGTGCAATTTAGAGGAAAAGGTGATTAGGAACATTATTTTTGAAGAGGCACTAAATTGAAGCACAAATTAAAATGTGGAAACAAAGACTTGAAGTTTATTTTTTTCCTGCTTACAATATATTGAAAAAAATAGGACTACATAATATATGTAAATTACAGTTTTACAATTTTGAGTAATGAGTACGAACAGTTGTATAATTTGTACATTGGAGGTTGGTCCGTCATCTTTCGGACGCGGAGGGAAGAGAAGATTCTACGATTTTTTTCTTATCTGTATAAATGCAGGAACTAATTAAATACTTCCGAAATCAAACTGCCACAAGTTTCCTACATTTTTTTCAATAAAGAATCTTTTTCTCAGGGTTATTATACCCCATTCCTCCTAAAACAGTGGTTCTTAAGCTTTCGATTACCGCGGGGTCCCCCTTTATGTATCAGCCAGACATCGCGGATCCTCAAGAAAGAGAGAAAGAAATTTTGAAAATCCTTCTCCGACTCCTAACGCATGGTTGAGTGATTAAAATCTTTCATGCTTGGTGGTACATATGTTGTACCAACAACTCTTATTTGTTTATTGTGTGATGGCACATAAAACGTACCACTTGTTTGAATGTCTCAGAGATTGAGGCTAGATGATATATTCTCTGAGCCACTACAGAGGTCAACTCCTAGCAGTTACTCAAGTTTTCAACAGATGTCAGAAGTTAATTGTATGCAATGGCTATGATCAGCTATGAGTCTTTTAAATGGTATTTTTTGGAAATGACGGTGTTATGTACTTTTAAGTGTAAATGAAAGTGATTCTTGTGATATTTGATACAAATCATGTAAGTACGTATGTTATGTAACTAAAAATAAGTCAATATTACAATAATTAGTGCCTCACATGTGCATTGCTGGTATGAAAATATGAGAGTCCAAAAAATGTATCACCACGCTGTTGAGGCCATCTTCTTTATAAATACCACTTATTCTTTCGCAATAATGGACATTTTAATTGTACCAAGATTTGATGCAACTTACATTCTTATAAAAATAATAATAATAATTATGAAATAATAGTACATACACAAAATTACGCAAAAGTTCCGAATGAACTATAGCTCGTGTTCAGGAAATATTAATACAACTATAATACACTTCTTATATAATTTGACTACATAAAAACTAGGTAAAATAAAATAATGTATAGAATAGAATATTTAAAATTAAAACTAATATCAGGTAAATTAGAACTAAACTAAAATTAAGCTTACAAAATTAGATAAGGAGAAACTGAAAATGTTTTCATATATAGGATTAATAACAATATAAGATGAAATGAATTTATTTATTTTCCAACTATAAAATAACAGAATGAATGAGTTGTGTCTTCAAAGTTCCATTGTGCCTCGGGAAAAAAAATCATGCTTCCAGAACTAACATGCTGCTTGAAGTGGG
>BMAV01004731.1:49216-59453 GCA_019973955.1 Trichonephila inaurata madagascariensis | reverse complement strand
TGTATTTACGGTGGCCAGCAGTGTAGATAGAAAACATTACAGTGGCGCCAAAGTCATTGAAATTCATACACCGCATAAAAAAAAAATAGCACAAAAATAAAATCGCAAAAAAAAAAAAAAAGTCGCATAAAAATAGACCGCACAAAAACAGGTTCTACTGTATAATAATTGCAGATGAATAAAATTGGCAAGATATATTTTTGCTTCAATTAAAAATCCACCGATAGATTCCATGTATTACATCGAGTATGCTTCTTAGATGGATGCAAAAGTTAAAAATTTCTGGTCAGTGGCGCACACAAGGGGGGTCCGGACCCCCCAAAGCCATCAATTTTTTTGATTGATTATAATTCTAAGTATATAATATGTAAAATTTAATTAAGTATTTGTTATTAATGATTAATTTTATTAATTAATGCTAATTATTTATTCAATAATTAGTTTTTTACTGTGTTTTGTTCCCGAAAATCGATAAAATCAAAAGGAGCAAAATACAAGAATGGTGTACTTTCGACCCCGGACCCCCTCCTTTGAAAAATTTCTGTGTGTGCTACTGGTTCTGGTTATACATTAACTTTTAATTCAGTGGCGCAACAGCCCATGGGGGCCAAGGCCTACTGTGCTCGTCTCAGTATATGGGACCTTGGGTCCTGAGGGGCAAGAGCAGATGTGCCGGTCAGGTGGCCAGTCTGACACGAAACCTCCAGCGTTAAGTTCCCCAGCAAGCTTGATACTTACTCATTTACCGATCCACTGAAGGGATAAAAGGCTGAGTCTATCTTGCCTAGCCCGTAGTTTGAACCTCGGGTCTATGGTGTGGAAGCGCGATGTACTTCCATTCAGCCACTGGGCTTCGGTTATGCATTAGAAAAGTAAAAAAAATAAGAAGAAATGACTCTTTTTAAGGGGAAAAGGAAGTGATAAAAATACTTATTATCTGAAAATAGGTTAACAGAATAGTTGCGAGGAGGAGTATGCAATAATCAAAAGAGATAGAAGTTTCTTTTTTTAATACAAAACCAATTGATAGAAGCCACAATTTTTTATAATTTATTCAAAAGCCCCATGATAGCAAAACTCATAAGAAAGTTTTAAAAACACATTTACATCGTCATATATCGCTTCACTTTATATACCCTTACAAAATACTCACCACTAACCTTTATAACCAACCATAGGATAATCCCAATGTCTTACCTTGACTATAAATATTTATTGTGCTCAGACTGTTATAACTAAACATGTTTTTCTGACATATTGTGAGTATTATTATGAATTTTTTTAGGAAATTTTTATTTCAATAATATTCGGAGGATATCTAAGAGCGATATTCTAGTTCCCATCAAATGTTCTTCATGTCTTGACTTTATTAGTATACAACCGAAGTATTTTATGAAGAATTCTTGCCAAACATGTTTTCGATATTTGAGATTCACATAATGCTTTCTAAGTTGACTTAGGACTTCATCGAAACTACTATCGAACGCGATCAACAGTTGCTTCACTTACACTAGGCCTGACACCTCTAAGAAGATCCTAAGGATTGTCTATTAAGTATTTCGTACCCAGGGACGGGACATCTTAAGGCATGGGCCAACTGGGCCCAGACTTAGGGCCTCGCTCTCGGTGGGGACCTTGTTCCGTTCTCGACTCCGTCTTATTAAAAATTATGATCTCGATGTTCCGTAGTCAAGTGTCTTGGCGACGGAAAAAAACCGCTCATACGCATATTTGGCTATATAATCCCTTATTTCTTTAACCTCACTCAGTGTCAAGTGGGAAGAAGATCCCACGCTTAAGCAGGAGAAAGGACGCAGACAATGCGAACCTAACGCAATTCAGTAAATATACTTTAAAATTCAATACAATTCACGTTGCTCATTTGAGTTCTTTATTAAGACTCCAAACACCCGATAATTTTAATGGTCAAATATTGTTCTTGTACGTATTCTCCGAAAAACAGGGAATTTCAAAGCATGTTAACTGGAAAAATAGGTAAGACTGTATTATTATGTAATGACCGTTGTCCATGTCTAGGCCTAGACCTAATACCATAAACAATTATTCAACTCATTTAGTTGAAATGTGACCATTGGTAGAGCTGGTTTGTACCTAGGTTTTTGAGAGAGATTGTGAGTCGTGTACATTTATTTGTTTCAAATTACCATTTGAAAGAGAACTTGACAATGCATGGTATATACTGTCTACTTTTAAAGATGTCAGGTAGGGTTTACTTTTGTATAGGGGGCCAGGGTGTCAAAAAATTCCTAGATTTTTCTGGGTCCAGAGCCTAAAAGAGAGTCTTGAGACGTACCAGTTTATACCATCGCTTTATTGGTATTCCACCAAGAGGTTTGCGTCTGTAACAACGTCGAAATTTATGCTGAACTTTAATCGATGATTTCATTTCGTGACACCAAAGCATACGTTAAGCTTCTTATTGAATCGACGCATTTCGCAAAAAAAAGTGTTGTCTTTCTTATAAATGCTCCCCGAGTCACTCTTGAAGGAGCATTCGGCCATATGCTGCTAAAAAAAACTACTAAAACCCCTAAAAAACTACTGACTATCCAATGATACAAAAGTTATATTATTGTGTTAAATGCTTAGTCTGTAATGAATTTTTATTATCAGGGAAAAACTTTTGACTCACCCTGTATTAGTTAAATAAGAAATACTTTATTCGAATAAAAAATTAAAAGGAAATATTTTTATTGGTGTGTAACAGACTATTAAAATAAAGTTTTCTTTTGGTGAACGCAGGTGTGAATTGTACTAGAAACCAAATTGAAGAGTGATTAAACGAAAGGATGACCAATTTATTAGTAGCTAAAACAATAACTTCTTTGGGCATTTAAAAAATATGAAACGCATTTCATACTTTTGCATTTCGGCATTTTTATTTTTATGATATTGTTTTTATTAGTTGCGAAGTGCTTTTTTTTTTATTCTATCACTCACTTTTGAATGAAGTGCTGAAGATGACTTTAGCACCGAATATATTTGCTTGGCTTGCTTTTTTATTTTTTTATTCCTTATAAAAAATTAACTAAAATTATATAAAAAAAATTAGAATTAAAAAAGTTTTGCAGTATGAATTTTGCAAACGATTTTGAAACGAAATTTTCGAAAATGATCTTTTTTCCCTGTTGTTTTTATTTTTAATGTCTTATTCTAATAAATAAACTTTTAAAAATTTATTTTATAACATAATTTGAAGTTTTATTTCGACTTAAATGAAAAGAAATAAATCGGAGGTTAAAGAAAGTAAGGTCTTACAATTGTTATCAAAAACACAATAATATATCTTTGAAGGCAATCTTAGAATATAAACTCAGTACATTTTTAAAAACTTTGCATGTATAATTTACATAATTTGCAAAAATGTAAATTATGTACGAAGATTCTAATTGAATTTTTTGAAAATATCGTTCTCACTCTTATTTATATTATATTAACAGCAAAATTTGATTATGGGGAAGTATTTTTTCAACATTATACATAACATTATTATTTATGACCTCTTGTTCTTTTTGTTAGAAAAATAAAAATAATTATAATTGAAATCATTCATTTATAAAATGATGGAAAATAATATCAAATAAAGCTAACGAAATTTCGTTTGTGCTACAAGTACTTATATTATTCTTAAATATATGTCTGCTTTGCATAATTCTAGCATAGCATTCATTCATAATGCTTAAGAAAGATTTATGTTTTATTTTTGTGAAAAACAATTAACTCTTTCGAAATTAAATTTAAAAGAAATAAATAATTTCGACTATAAATTAGAAATAGTTTGGAACAATAGTGAAACTACTCTTCTGCTCAAATCTTTAGAATTTACGCCAAAATATGTTTTCTTAAAATTAATAATGATTGATTAATATTCAAATTAATGGGAGAAATTATAATGATTCATTCTCATTAAAAATATAAAGTAAAAAATAAATATAATGATGACACAATATCATGAATTGATGAATAATGTATAAAAATACAAAGAAACGAAACAGGAAGAACAAATTGAATTTTTTTCCTTGTAAAATAAAACAGAATAATCCTGAATGACTCTTAAAAAAAGAAAATCAGGAGAATATATAGGATCTATGTTTTTAAGAATTTGCGAAAAGCGTTAAATTGTTATCGCAAACCACTTCATTACAAATTTATTTTTAGTTTTAAAAAAATCAGTATTTATGTGTGCTAATAAGAGTTTTTAATTTGATATTTAATATTTTTTAAAAGTTAATTTAATTTTAAAAAATGTAATTTTTTTCAGGAATTAATTTTAAAAATTTAAATTTTTAAAATTATTTTTAAAAATTTAGTTTATTTTCTTTTTAAATGCATAAGATCATTTTTAATGAAAAGAGAGAAAATATTAGTAAATAATAGAGAATTCTCAATGAAATGAAATGATTCGTAAAATATCTATTTAAATTAATGCTTATTTATTCATATAAAACGTCAAACGATTTTTCTTACTCAGAAAAGTATGTTTAATTAAAATTAAAGCGCTATAGTTGGTAAATAATAGTATTTTTTAACAATTTTCTTAAAGTATTAAGGTATTTTACTTCAAAAATGTTGAACGGGGAAGACATTTTCCCTTAATTTACAAAAAAATATCCTCATGCGTAAAATTACAATTTTCTTTATCTGTAATAGGATTTTTATTTAGATATCAGTTTCTGAGAAAGTAGTTTAGATTTCAAAATGTCTTTTAAGACTTTTTTTCAGTATTTTACCTAGAGTTTCGAAGTAATTAATAGTTAGTAATAATAATAATGAAACTTTTTCTCGTTTTGCACTTACATTTAAGAATAGAATTAAAACCGTTTGGTCAATTACATGAATGCACGTGATTCTTTATAAATTTTGTGTTTCACAAAATGATATTAAAAGAAATTCGTAAAATTTTACTATAAAGCTTCGTTATAAATCCTTTTTATGTTAGCAATGTAATTAATGAAATAAAGAGTTTATTCCACAATTTTTATAGTAAACCAAATGATTACTTTCAGAAAAAATTGTCAAGGACAAGTTTGAAATTTTTTAAGAAGGACTTGCAAAAAAAAAGAAGAAAAGAAATTCTTTTACCTTTTAATATCAGGCCCTCAAATAAAAAAAAGTGATATTGAAGTCGTTCTTTGTTACGATTTTAGAAAAACAACACTACACGAAAGGAATTCTTCTAGAACTTCATCAATCGAGAATCATTTTTTGTTAATTAAGTATGATTTTACGCGGCCGTATAAGCATTATTAATTAATTGAAAATCAAACAATATCTTCCCCATTTTTCGTTCTACCAAACGATATTTATTTCACTAAACAAACCACTTTCAAAAGGAATATAATCTTATAAACTTACCTCGTTAAAACTTAGTTGATTTTTGGTGTCTAGTTGAAGTGAAGCATTTTGTCAAAAACATCACTTGACCACAGGATTCGGCCGTGCGTAACGGGTCCACACCCAGCGTTCTTCAGATTGGTCGGTTGCTTATTGATGATATGAACGAGAGATGCATTCGGTACACTGAGATAAATTTCATTATTTTTTTATGAAGACGTCCGCCTTTTCGATTTACTAGAAAGCAACCCCTTTTTTAGAACGTATAAAAGAACCGTAATTATCTGAATCATCTTTTAACCACCAAATTAGAAGATGATTAAAGTGATTGTTTTGGGCTTTGTGGAATGGCTGACTTATTTTATTGCCTGCGAGTGTACGAAATTATTAAATTGTTTTAATTAGCGTTGAAAGAATCGTGGAAATTAAATCGCGTAACTGGAAAAAAGAATTACTGTATAATTATAGGTGTTAGTCTAACGATGTATGAGCTGTTATTTTTTAAGTATTTTTATATAAAAAAAATTATCTTAATTGTAGAAAAAAAAATTTACATAAAATAATTAATAGGAGAAAATGAATTATGTAAAATATACAAAAGGAATTCGACTTACGATTATACAGAAGAAACATTAAATTATAGCCACCTGTTCAATATAAAGTAGGATCAGATTTCAGCCTCAAAAAACGACAACACCTTATGAGTTATTGACATGACAAGGTGCTCAGGGACGTCTTAAGGCACGGGCCAACTGGGCCCGGGCCCAGGACCTCACCTTCGGTGGGGGCCTCGTTTTGTTTTCAACTCTCTTATTATGATCATGATCCGGATAATTTTATAGGTCAAATATTATTCCCGTACATATTCTCCGAAAAACAGGAAATTTCCAATTGCCTGTCAACTGGGAAAAGTGGTAAGACTATTATTATGTGACGACCGTTGTCCCTGCCTAGCCCAGGCCGAATGCCATAAACAATAATTTAACTCATTCAGTCGATATGCGGTCATCGGTCAAGCCAGTTTGTGCCTACTTTTTTGAGATGGTGAGTCGTGCACATTTGCTTCAAATTACCATTTGAACGAGTATTTGAAAATGCATGCTGTACGTACTGTCTACTTTTAAAGATATCAGGTAGGGCCTATTTTTGCATAGGGGTCCAAGGCCTCGAAAAATCTTAAAATTTCTCTGGGTCCAGTGCCTCAAAGAGTCTTAAGACGTCCCTGAAGGTGCTTTTAGGTAGTCTGATGTATCAGATACTATGCACTCACCAACTATTTCAGCAATTCCCACGCATTCCGAGATGGTAGCATGAACTCAATTTTCTTGGTGGAACCACAAATTTCTATTGGATGATTGTCTGCTGAATTTGGAGGCCAAGACATGACTTTGAATTTACTAGAATGTTGCTTCACCCTGATGATTCACCTCTTATGAAACGGTACGTTATCCTGTTGGTAAACGACATCCCCTACCAGGAACACTGCTTTCACGAAAGGATGTTGTGCCGAAATATTGGCCACGCGAGGGCGCTGCTGTGCGCACCTCTGTAT
The DNA here is from genome assembly GCA_019973955.1 of Trichonephila inaurata madagascariensis. Lineage (NCBI taxonomy): Eukaryota > Metazoa > Arthropoda > Arachnida > Araneae > Nephilidae > Trichonephila > Trichonephila inaurata. The sequence continues at coordinate 52,546 of BMAV01004731.1, read as the reverse complement.
CAAAATTGTAATCATCGTTAGTGTGTAACTTGTGTCGTAGAATGTAAGCCACATCGCGGCAATTCGTATCTAATTAAACATTACTATACTTAAATGATCTCATGGAACTACTTATTGTGGACTATCTAACTAATTCGCACGGATACACACTCATTTCGCTTCGTTTCGATTCGATATAATTATGAATATTTGCTTTGTTTGTAATTCGTCACAGATGTACTTAGTTTGCAATGATTGTTCTATGCCTACGTCAGTGATTGTTTTACGGAGATTATGAGTCCTAATGTGTCTCATGAAAACATCCACCACAACATGATACCCTCCATCATCATTATCACCATCTTGTATTTGGCCAACAGCGCACTCTGGGCTTTACAGATAAAAAAATCTCGTTTTTAAATTATTAAATCAACAGACTTGAAAAATTTGGCAAACATATCTCTTTAATGAGTAGAAATCTAATTAAGAATGGGTTTTGTAGAAATAATATGCAGGGGCACATTTTCGACAAAAATTTTTAATTTTTGAACTACTAGTCTTGTAAGAGGCTCGCGCCTCTCTGGCGGGCACCTAGAAGTGTGTGTGTGTGAGGGGGGGGGAAGTGAAGAAACACTCGACATGATTCAACTAATCTATTTATTTCAACACTAAGAACAGACACAATTTCAACTAATAATAGTAAGAGAATGCCTCGATGTTAACTGTGAAAGTGGAACAACGACAGTAAAACGTGAGTGATTAGGAGACTAACAAACTTGATCCTTATCTTAATTAAGGATCTAATCTATTATCCGATTTAATCTAACTTAATTCAATCTTAGTGAACAATCGTCACCTTAAAGTTTCCTTCTAATAAGAATGAAATCACTATAATTCTAATATTATTCGAGTATATCTTCTCTCCTTCTCTCTTTCAAGCTAGAAAACCTCGCCTATTTATAGTAAGTTAATTTGCATACCACGATTCTCTTCTTCCGAAGGGTTGGTTGTGAATAACGCGAATTGATAGCCCAAAGATTTCCCAAGAGGATTAATTAGAAAATCGTGCATAGATCCGCCAGAGTCTTACAGACTTGAAATTTGATAAGTACGTTTCTTTTGTTGAGAAGAGATACGCTAAGAACGGGCTTTACGTTTATCAATCGCCAAGGTGGTTGAGGGGCATTTTTGAGAAAGATTCCCATTTTTAAACTCTTAGTTCTAAAGACATGAAATTTGACAAGCATGTTTCTTTTGAAAAGAAGAGATACGTTAAGAATTAGCTTTGTGAAAATCGACTACTCAGTGGTGTTGCGTTGGTGTTATTGATAAAATTCCCCTCTTTGAACCATTAGACCCCCATACATTTGAAATTTGGCAAACGTGTTTTTTTTTCATTGAGTAGAAATTCTCTAAAAATGGGTTTTATGGAAATCCACTCTGAGGGGTGATTGGAGAAGGCATATAAGATAAATATACTTCCGTTTGAGAAATTCAATTCCTGTCTTTTTTAAATCCTGAGGTGAGGGCTATAAGAATGCTTTTCCATACATTCGAAAGCTTAATGCTAGAACTTAGATATCGTTAACTTTAAAATCACTTCATAGTCAGATAACATTATGAAATACCCAACGAAACGGCTACTAGTGTCTATATTACATACTAGATATTTATTTTAAGAAAGTAATTAAAAACAATTCGTACTTACAACTTTAAGTAATAATTATGTAACTACACTAAACTCTGTGGCGCAACAGCCCATGAAGGCCAAGGCATACTGTGCCCATCTCATTTTTCATAACCTTAGGTGCTGAGATGCTTGATCAGATGTTCTCGTCACGTGATCAGTCTGACGCGATTGGCTACCACTCAGCCACTGGGCATTACGTTATGTAACTTCTTATATGATTTTTAGCTGCATAAATCTTATACATGAATTTAAATCTTTATATATAAAAATCTTCTGTGTGCGTGTGTATGTGACTAAACTCCTCTTAAACGGAGTTCTTTCTCCTAGTTCTTTTTTCATTCACACAGTTTACATATATATAATCGAAAAATCAAACATCCAGATAAAAGAAGTCGTTTCATAGCTAACTGTAGACATTTTTTTATTCATTATTTAACGAAAATTGATATAAATTAATATTTTTTTCAAGAATTAAACTTAGATTGCGTTTTATTATTTATTACTAAATTATTTATTAATAATAAATTCGTACATTGTCTGTTTTCTTGAGAACAAAACTGGATTAGCTTTGTAAATTTTTGATCGAAAATAGAAATTTGAAAAAAAAGATCTTATTCCTTGGTGAAAAAAGTGAGTTTTATACTTGAAAAAATCCATACAACGCTTGGCTGAACGGAGGGAAAAGAAATCTGTCTGACAAAGAGAAGTAGAAGAAATTTCTGAAAAGGGGATTTAAATGGCATAAATATGGAAATCACTCACATCGCTCAGTAACACACACACACACACAGAAATACTGGTGTCCATACAAAACGGGAAGATTTCCATGGGGCTAAAATTGCACCCACGGAAAAAGCCCTTGCAACGCCGAGCTAAGTTGTGAGAAAACAGACCCGCCCGTTAGGACAAAGATGTGGAAGAAACTTCGAAAAAGAGCATTTTAATGACATTAATATAGAAATCACAGAAATGCTGACACTGAAAGGGAAGGCGAATCTTCCAAGTCATAAAGCTGTACACTTGAAGAAGCCCATGTAACGCCGGGCCCTCCAGCTAGTCTTTATATATATAATTTTTCTGTGCGTGTGTATGTGACTGAACTCCTCCTAAATGGCTGGATCGATTTTGATGACATTTTTTGTGGGGGTTCAAGTGGATTCGAGAATGGTTTAGATTCCCAATTCGGTCTAATATAGCAAGTAGTTAAAAAGATATTAATTAAAAACCTTAAAACACATACATAATTGTTTTACCCCTGTGTGTTGTTTATTCTGCTAATGCGCGGCAAGAAAAAAAAAAGAAATAAGAGGGAAAAATTTTGTTTTTTGCACGGCCAATTATATGTTGCGTGTCCGAGGGTTGGCAAACCATCGCATTTGTTTGCTTATACCCCTCAAGGATTAACCAAAAATATTGGGTCTCCAATGGCATTACGATAAATTTATTTATTGTGCATTAAAAAAAATACGTGTTACGAAAATAGCTCGAGTTTTATCTTTTTTATCTTTTAATTAAAACAAGTTTAAGTTTCTATTCAGAATATCTTCTATATTCAACTTAGTTCATAGTATACACTTACTCATACGCAATCTATAGGTCGAATTGTGGTAACTCTGCATGTGATGACGTCAGGTATCCTAATAACATTTTTTATAAAAATT
>BMAV01004731.1:21901-44216 GCA_019973955.1 Trichonephila inaurata madagascariensis | reverse complement strand
GACGAGAAGAGGAAACCTGAAGCGACTTGGACGGAGAGAGAAACTTGGAGAGGTAGAGCCATGGAGTAAACTGGAGCTCGGAAAAGCTAGGGACTGACCTCGAGTGATAAAGACTGTCCGCCCGGCCTTGGCCTATTTAATGAATATGTTTTGAAGCTATTAAATTCTAATTAAATTTTTTAAAATGAGGCTGTAACAAATTTTTTTTGTGTACGAATGACTGACGACGTTACAAAACCCACATTGTCGATTGTTTCGCTTCACAATTTTGCAGAGGGCTTCTATGAGCTTCTATTTACAGGAGGTGTAAGCATATATTCGTAAAAAAATATTTTTAAATTCTCTTTTTGTTGAATTTTTTGACGATCTTCTTTCTTATGGGAGAATTTGTACGTGCATGGGCGAGATATATCACCAAATGCCATACATGTAGCCAATAGTGAAAAACCGTCCCTCTCATGTTTATAAAACGTTAATTGTATTTGTCGACTCATCCTTTGATTCGGCAACATTTAAATCTTTGTATGCATTAAATATTACCGACGCTAATAAAAGAAAAAGTCTGTGTTTGCGATGTTGGTTAAAGAGAAAACTATTGAAACACTTGAAATTTGGTCTGTCGAAATTAATGGTGATGATGGTATTCACATCGAAATTTTTTTTTTTCATAATTCATTTTAGATTTTTTTTTAAATAACTTTTAGCCACTTGTCATAGCTGTGGCAATATGACATAGTAGGACGTGTCGTGCCTGTCTCCGAGTACGAAACTTTATAATTCATGTAGTTTTTTGAGGATTAGTAGATATTTTTATGATAATTATTTTATTTAATGTTGTATTTATCCATCATTTTGTTCTTTGAGACAAAATTGCACCTACTATATTTGAATAAATAATTTTTACCAAACTCAATAACTGAATTTTAGTCTTATTGATTTGGCAACAAAATTTTTGTTTGGAGTATTTACTATGTTTTGATGAAGCAAGGTTATTCCGAAATAAATTGTATTGATTTTTATACGTTTAAAAAGTTTTTAAGCGAAGATGCTTTGATTTATTAGTTTTAGCTATTCTAATTTGAAATCGATATACCGCAGCTTTTTCGCTAAATATTTTACAGTTTATTTAAAAGTTATTGAAATATAACTGAAAAATTTCCTCATGTTTTTTTTTTAATCCTTCCATCAAGGCTGTTATATACTTTTCTAATTCGCTGTGTGGAGAACTAGTACAGCAGCTAGTAGGATATCGAAACATTCAACGTATGTTAGTTTCCCAGTAGTGATATTGTGGAAAATTGAATTTCACAGGAAAAAGGCGTTTCCCAAGCTGGGTGGCGAAGTTGGTTTGTCGCTAGCCTTCTGTACCCAAGTTTGCGAGTTCGGCCCCGGCCCAAGTCGGTGGATTTTCATGATGCACAAAATCGACAGTGGCCATGCCGTATGATTATACGGCATGAAATAGATCCCTTGAGTGTCCGTTTAGCTTGGGTGCTCTCGGCAAAATTAAATTCCTAAGTATAAATTTTGCACCTGCAGAGCTCAGGAGCCTCCCTCTGGGGATGAAACTGGGCGTTAAAATTTCTTGCAGTAATTGGTATCGCCTAAGTGGTGCCGCACTAAAAAATGATACCAGCTCCTGGGGAATGTATTAGGTCTGTGCAAAGGTAGAAATACCAATACGCAGCTCCATTAGAGAAAAATAAAACCAGGAATTTGAATAATCTTATAACAACCCTAAACCTGAACAAAATTGCCAGATTGGCTACTTTATCACCCTTGTTGACAGATTCGGCGAGAAACTATATCGCCAAAGAAACTTTGAGGTCTTTAGAATTGATTCTTTTGGAAATTTTCATGAGGCTACATAAAGGACATTGTGTCAATCGAGTTCAGAATCTGCTTGTGCATTGTCTGCGATAAGACAGAGAGACTATCTAACTGATTTCCAGCTAGTGGAAATGTTCTAGAGAGTCGTTTTTTTTCTGGAGCGCTGTAAAGCTTGTTTATAGCGAGTGCGTTTTCTCATTACTGTAAATAATCTGTTTTAATATTATTTTGTGTATATACGTCGATTTGTCTTCGTACAGTCATCTGTTCGTCTTCGTCCAATGTTAAATTTGTTATTTTTCGATTAATCGGAGTTGTAGGCTGTTTTTCCCCCCACGCAAAGTTGCAACCAAATACATGATGGCCATAATTAAACAGCAAGTGTTTAAGAGGTGCTGGAGAGAAAACTACCTGGAATATTCCAGTGAAATTTGGTATCTACACGTTTCAGAACGTGCACAAGTCAAATATGCAATAAATAAATAAATAAAAAATAAAATAAAATAAAAAACATCTTTATTTTTATCCGATAGATGGTGCTGTGCCGTGTTTCAAGGCTTATCGACGGCATGCATGCAAATTTTAAGCTCATCGAACAGTATAAAAACAAAATCGCATTGAGTAACGATGTTGAGAGAACAATTGATTACAGATTCCAAGAGACATTGTTTAGAAACCACAGGTTTATACAGGACGGAGCACTCCATCATATCACTAACACTGGTAAAAAAAGCGCTAAATTTTTGGCGCAGACCGAGTCAAGCAGAGGTTTCGAAAACTCTTGGCCCCTACACATTCACTGGACCTTAATCCTTGCGATTTTTATCTGTGGGGACATCTGAAAGATATGGTTTATAGAAAACAACATGCTTTTGTTGCTAAATTGAAATCTAACATAACAAAAACGTGAGGTGTGTTACAACCGAGATTTTAAATGTGACGGGGGACCATGCTGTCTTACGTTTTCAGCATGTGACTGCATCTGGTGGTTGGCACATTGAGCACATCATGTGATAATTTCATTGAATAAATAATGTTTTAATTGTTTTCCAAAGCATCTTTATGGATTGCTTAATTTGTGATTTTAATGTACGTTGATTTTTGATTACATGATACTGTAAAAATTTAATTACTGAAGCGAATTGTATGGAATTTTGATAAACTGAAAGTGATCTTTTATATTGTTTATATGCCTCTTAGAATGTCATTATGTTCTGTCAACCGATTTTGAAAGTTGTATATGCCACCGGTGAGTGTTAAAATACGGTACAACGCCATCTATCGGGTGAAAATGGCGATTTCTTTTCTTTTCTTTCTTTTTTTTTTTTTTTGCATATTTGATTTGCTCATGTTCTGAAACGTGTAGATACCCAATTTTCCTGGAATATTCTCAGCGGTTTTCTCTCCAGCACTCCTTGAACACTTACAGTTTAATTATGGCCACTGTGATGTACCCAGTCTCTTTTCTCCAATTGCTAAGAAAGTAGTCCAACAAGCGGGAGAAAGATCCGTTCGTTTCCCTAATTGCTGGGAAAAGATTGCGTAAATGGGTGGTCAAAAATTCTGACCTCGGTTCCCACGAGCAGTCCGAGGGATGAAAAAGGACGCCAGTATAATGTACTTTTCTGTTTTCCATGGATCTGTGACGACAGCGCGTCTGGAGGAGAGAGCTCCCATTATGCGCCGAGAAAGAGCCCGCGCTCTAAGGGGCCGACAGACAAGAGATCAAAGGAATAGGCGGTGAGTGATCATGGGAAACCTGGAGGTTGAAAAGGGAGAGCGAGACAGTTTACGACGACTTTTACTTGATATAGCCCAAGAGGCCTCTCGCCAGCGATGTACTTCAGCTTGGAATTACCTGAGAGTCCACGAATCAGTGAAAACGAAGGTGGACTTAGGACCGAGGAGTTTCAAGTCAGCAACAGCACTGTGAGATAGAGCCAGCGAGTTCCCACAAACTCGGTGTGGAATTAACAAATAGCGAGGACTTTTTGTAACGAACTCTAGTGAACTGTGAACTCTTTGGCATATCAAATGTATAGGACATTTCCCGAAAGTATCGCTTTAATTAATATGTTTATGCGAGTGGTATAAAACATTTTCCGCGAAAGAGACTCTATATCTCTGGACCCTTTTTGTAGTTAAATTGTACTGGAATATTTTTTCATGCGTGTTTTCATACTTTGATAAATAATTTGATCCAGAGCAGTTTGAAGTCTTTACACCACCCTGTATATTTTACGTAGAGCTAGCCTTTCATTTTCCTTGCAACCCACTTGCTTAAGCCACAATTGCTCTGAACTTGATTAGAACTGAACGATGTAGGGCATGAAGAAGACTGATGAGAGCTATATGATCTCCAATTTAGAGCGAATGGATTGGATTTTGTCAGAAAAAAATCTTTCACAAAACTTCTTAAGGTATCCGACTACATTCGGAACCGTGATTTTAAAAAAGCGCATAAATGGATGATTGTCATGGTATTTAGCGTCGCTTAAATTAGTATACATGTACAGAATTGTTTTAAGGAGACATTTTGAGAAAAAAAGAATATTTAAATACAATATTTTGGCAAAAAATTAACTTAGAATAATCTTTTTTCAAAATGTAAAAAATGCTTCTAAAATAATAATATTTTGTGTGTGTGTGTGTGTGTGGTTATATAAAGTAAAGACTTCTCCAGAGAGTCTGAACTAGGATTTTTTTGAAAAATTCCCATTATTTTCAGAGTTACCACCCATTGAAATAATTATCGGCGTTTCTTTCTTAAAATTGCTCCCCTCTGTTGTCGTAAAATATGGATAAACCCACTTCTAAGTTATATATTTCAAAAATTCTAGTTGAGCCTCTGTAGAGAGGTCTGAGCTATATGCAGGCCAAATATTGTTAAAATAGAAGCATTTTTCACAAAAGAAGAATATTTTGAAAATTGATCGTTCTATGCTCATTTTTTGTCAAAATATTGTACATAAATAATTTTTTCTTGTAATAATATTCTTAAAACAATTTTATATAATTTTCTAATCTAAGTGACACTAAATATCATAAATGTTATCCATTTATATGCTTTTGCAAAATCACGGTTCAGAACGTAGTCGAAAGCCTTAAGCTGTCTTAGTGGCATACATAAACTTCTCTTATGGGAGGAGGAGAGATTACATTCTAAAAACACGTGATGAAAGCACCAAGGAGTAATTTCTTTGGTAAAAATTCGTAATCTGTTAGTCTAGAAGGGTTGAACCCCCAATCACCCTTTGTGTACGCCAAAGAGCTGTCCTGTAAACCATTCATCAAAACTTTAAATACAAAAGTAAAAAGATGGACAAAAGTAGAATAACTTAAGCAAACTTATTTACTTTGTTATTGTAATTAAAGCAACATCTGTCATTCATGTATGGATTTGATCAAAAAAATATAACCAATAATAAAAGAATACTGCGAAGAGAATCACAGGTAAAAAATTTTCGAACTAGCATCACTTGATGAGGAAGTAATTACAACGATTCTCTCTATGTGATTATCAAACTAAAATGAACAGTCATTGACGGAGATTTGGTTGAAAAATAAATTGTTTTGAATCTAGCAGTGGTGTCGAGAGAGAGAGACTGTTTATATATATATTTTTAAAATAAATTGAAAAAAAAACGTTTTATAATTTGAAAGCTTAAGGTATCCGACTACGTTCGGAAACCGTGATTTTAAAAAAAGCGCATAAACGGATAATTGTCATGATATTTAGTGTCACTTAGATTAGAATACATGTATAAAATTGTTTTAAGGACATTTTGACAAAAAACATTATTTAAATACAATATTTTGGCAAAAAATTAACTTAGAATAATCTTTTTTCCAAATGTTCTGCTTTTGTGAAAAATGCTTCTATTGTAATAATATTTTGCCTGTATATAGCTCAGACCTCTCTACAGAGGCTCAACTAGAATTTTTGAAAAATTCACATTATTTTCAGAGTTACCACCAATTTAAATAATTATTGGCGGTTTTTTTTCTAAATTGCTCCCTTCTGTTGTCGTAAAATATGGATAAACTCACTTCTAAGTTATATATTTCAAAAATTCTAGTTGAGCCACTGTACAGAGATCTGAGCTATATACGGGCAAAATATTATTATAATAGAAGCATTTTTCACAAAAGGAGAACATATGGAAAAAAGATTATTCCAAGTTAATTTTTTGCCAAAATATTGTATTTAAATAATTTTTTTTGTCCAAATGTGTCCTTAAAACAATTGTATACATGCATTCTAATCTAAGTGACACTAAATATCATGACAATTATCCATTTACGCGCTTTTTTAAAATCACGGTTTCGAACGTAGTCGGATACCTTAAAAGACAATTCATTTTTTATTCGCTATGAAATAGAAATAAATTGTAATGGTTGTAAATAGTGGTCATTGAAATGATTATTTTGTGCCACACGTAAATGTGTTTGCTTACATTTTGACTCTGCAGCATATTTTCAAAAACTTCATACCATTTAATGTCCACGACAGGACAAAGATTTTATTGTAAGATGAATGCCGGCAAAAGGAATATTAAAGCTCATACACCGAGATATACTGAGAAAGTCTTTTACCAAGAAGTTGCAATATTATTGGAAAGTACTTAGAGACAAGAAAAAATTTATTAGAATTATTAGATATTGTGTGTGAGATGATTTATTAATAACGAATGAAAAAAATTTGTAAATCGGCTTGATTATGATATGGATAATAACATTTTAGAACAGTGATGGCAAACCTATGATCCAGATAGAGTTTTTAATGATCTCATGTAAGGTTGAACAAATATGGCTGTCAATCCAGCTGCCTTGTGCCTTTCACCAGTGGCACAAGGGGTGAAGGGAAGGGGATCAACCTTCAAGGGGATGACAATACAGTAATTTAATTATAATTAATTAAAATTAATTGATTAAAACTAATTATTTAAAGAATTACAAATACACAGCCATGTTGGCATCATTTGGGACGACTTAGCGACCCTTTTGGCGACTTGTGTCAAAACTTGAAAAGGTTTTTTTTTTCCTCACGTTTTAAAGCATTCAGTTGAACTGAAATTTTACATACAAGATTGCTTTGAATGACAATACGGTACTTTAATGATAATGAATAAAAATTAATTACCACTTAATATTGTGATTCTGTCATATGTATATACATATTTATATTAATTGTAACGATTTAATGAAAAGTAGCTAAAATAAAACTTTTCTTTGTTGATCTAAGTAGGGATTGACTTAAATTTTTTTTTATATTACTTGTTTTGTATATTTTCTCTCTTTCTCTTTCTGAATCGGATTTACCAATCTTAATTTTTACTATATATATAAACTAAACTCAGAGGGGAAATAGCCCATGAATGCAAAGATTTACTACGCCCACCTCAGTATTCGTGTCCTTGGGCACTGAGGTGTATTAGCAGATGTTCCGGTCAGGAGGTCAATCTGAAGCGAAACCCGCAGTGTTTAGTTCCCAAGCAAACTTGATACTCATTTATCGTCCCCTCGAAGGGATGAAAATCTGAGTTGACCTTGCCCAGCCCGGGATTTGAACCACAATAATTCCTTGTAATCTCTCTAAACAACTTTTTAATTTGTAATAGTTCTGGACTTCAGGATTCGAGCGTAAATAATCAACTAGCTTACCCGCATAACGGGATAGCTGTAATCGTATCTCTTGAAAGTTAACAGCTTACACTCTTTTAAAGTAAATTTAGTTTAGAATCTATCGCACGATATCTTTCCACCAATCATGGTCTTCGTCTACGGAAGTCACGTGGATTCCAAGACTTCCTGTTACCGCTTATTATAAATAAACAATATAAATATGCAATTTTTTGAAACACATTTGATTTTGTCAATGCAGTATCAAAAATTATTGAAACTAAATAAATCTATCTCTTTAACGTCTGGAAAATCCCAAAATAAAAAAAAAATACAACATTTAAAAATCGCAAATAAATAGATTACTTTTATTTTGTTCATAAAACTCCACAAAAAGTAAATTCAAATATCGCACATGTTTTAGCATCACATTTGTATTTGATATTTTAAAAGAGTTATACTAACACAGCTCCTTACAGTTTCTTACAAAATTAGTAAAACATTTTTATTTCGCTTGGTTACATATTTAAGGGGGGTCCGGTACTTACATAGGAGGCCATGTTAAATTACATAAATTTATGTACCTTTTTCTCAGAAACTTCTAGCTACTAATAGATGACATTTTCACAGTAGGTTATATGTACTATCAATAAGACTTTAAAGAAGGGTTTTGTCTTTTTGTTAAAAATTAAAATAATTATGAATTTTTTTAAAAAAATGCCAAATTTTTTTCCTTAAAATTTAGATTAAAAGTACATTATCTAAAACAGTTCGCTAGATATATCTTATTCCCTCCATTAAAACGTGTAAACATGTTGAAAGTATGCTCACTGTGTGAAAATTTGAGGATCCTACATTAATTAGTTTTTGAGAAAAAGGTACATAAGGGAAAAATACGGCATTTTGAGAAAACAGGCTTTAAAGTAAGAATTTGTAATTTGTCAATGAGAATGGCTTCCTTTTAAAAAATAAATAAAAATACTTCTAATTATCGCATTTCTATATATTTTCTATCATTTTAAGCAGAAATGTTTGAACTTTTAAAAAATGTAAAAAAGTCAAAATCGATAATTTTTTAAAAATTCATGTGCCGGACCCCCTTAAATTAAACCGCAGAAGATCCTTTTCTAAAATGTTTTTGAAGTATAAATCATCAGAGTCTCCTTCATAATAGAAATACAGTCGGGCCTCTATATAACGAAGTCGATAAATCCCGGAAAAAATGTCGTTATATGGAAAATTCGTTATATAGAAGTTCACCTTTCAATATACTTTATAAACCACATAAAACAAATTTTAAATTCATAAACACACTATATATTAAAAAAAGTAATTATTCACATCTTTTTTTTAAATTAACTTATGTTTATTTTATATATCTTACCCATCAAAAAAGAAACTCCAAGGAAAATAAGAAAAAAGAATGTCGAAGAGTCCAATGCGTATTTTTAATATTAAGAAAATAATTTTATACTAAAATTAATGAATTTTAAGAACATTTTATAATTTAAAGCATACAAGTAATATTAAATGTACATTATTTTATAATTTTAGAACATGGGGACACTTCACACCTCCACTGCATGTTAAAGGGGATATCAAAGATGCTTCGAGTGAGCTGAACAATGAGGTTAAAAGTTGCATTTCTTGGATGAAACGTCCAGAACTGTATTGCTCTCGACGAGATAGAATCTAATAAAACCAGTTCAAGGTTTATGACCACCATAAAATGTGTCAAAAAGAGAATAACTGGAAATGTTCAGAAATACTTTAAAAATAGGGAGAACAAAAATTGAATCACAAAAGAAAAAGTTCGTTGTATGGAAAATGCATTTCGCTATAGAGAGGTTATTTCACGAAGAAAATCGTGAAATGTTCAAGGTTCCAGGAAAAAGTTCGCAATTTAGAGGTTCGTTATATAGAGGTTCGACTGTATATTGCTTTTTGTTTTACATAATTTGTGTTTCAATCACTGGCGTCGCTAGTTCTGAGAGGGTCCTGAATCAAAATTCCTTAAGGGCCCCTTTTTAGATATAGGAGCTCTGTTATTGGGACTGTAGTTACACATGTTGGGGCCCCTGTAGCTTGGGAGCCCCGTATCATTGATACGACTGATACGGCAGTAGCTACGCCCCTAGTTTAAATAATAATAATAAAGTAAATCATAGTTTGAAACTTCTAAATATTGACGCAAAAAATAAAAGAAGCATTTGAACTAAAAACTGAAGTTCGACAGTAAAACTCATTGTTTACTGTCAATTGTAAACAATGAGTATTCAATGTATTCAAATGAGTTTTACTATGGATCTCAAAATATTTTTTCTGTAACTGATAATAATCAAACACATTTTAAAATAAACAATAAAAGAATTCGTATAATTTATAGCATTTTTGATAAGTTAAAGGTATCTAATTGGTATACATTTGAAGGTATCTAATTGAATTTTTTCAGCTTCATATGTTATGTTCTAAAGTAGAATTGATGAATTAAAATGATGCAACTTCAACCCATAGAGCGTGTAAAAATCCATATTCCAGATACTCAATCTTATACTTCAAGCATTTTTTCACAGATTCAGACAGTTTTAAATAGAAAACTGGCAACGGTTTTAATAAACTCACTTTTCGATAGTTTTATATAGGTATAAAAAAAAAAAAGGTTATAATGACTTCTATTATTTATCACTCACGAATATGGATTATTTGTATTGTAAAATCTATACATCTATACACTGTATACATATAAATAAAAATGAAGTGTGTTTGTAATTTGAAATTAACAGCTTTTTACTTCATGCATTTAAAAGTATATACGGTACTTATATGTGAAAAAAATCAATTTTTAAAATTTTTGTCTGTCTGTTTGTTCCGGTTGGAGCAATTTTGACGAAACTTTTACTGGCAGATAGCTAATGTTATAAGAAATAACTTAGGCTACTTTTATTATAGAAAAAAATTAAGGTTCTGCGAAAATAAAATTAAAACCAATGAAGTGTTGAACCATATCCGTTTCAAATAGGGCTGCAATAAATGCATCAGAAAATAATATTAACGCATTACACATCCAGATACAAATTATTTACACTATTTTAAGAGTTTATTACACAAAATTTGTAACAATCTGTTACTTTTGCTGAGCAGGTAGGTGTTTTCAAAAATCGACCCACAAGAAAGTTACGGGGTGTCATAAATAATAATAATAATAAAAAATTCAGCTATTCTAAAGACTTAAAATTTAGCGAACACGGTTTTTTTGGTCAGCTGAGATATGCAAAAAGCTTTTTGTTTTGTTTAATTTGTAATTCATGTAAAATTAACTCATTAAAAACTTCTTTATCCTTCAGTCTGTATTGTTTAATTTTTAAATTCACCCGTGCGAAGAACGGGTATACCAGCTAGTCATATAAAACGGAAAGTTCACATGCAGTGAAACTAGAATGTTGTGAATTATTTGGATCTCTTAGTATGTCATAAGAAAATATGCTGGGGGCTTTTTTTACCAACGGGAAAGTGAGATTTTTATCTATTTCCTCAATGTAAACATGGGGAGTCCTCAATAGAAGATCAAGTGGGGGAATTTTGCTGGCGGCTGGTCACTAATTGGAAACCCCTTGTTGACTGGGAAAGTCAGACCACCAAAGAAGTAGAGATGATTTTAGTTTGGACATCAATAATATTGCTTGTTTATCCCTTACGGCGTTGTCACACATTCCTGTTTGGGGTAAAGAAATTTCGTGTTGACAATATGACAATTGAAGAAGAAAAGTTTAGGCTTAATTATATTTCTCGGAATGCACTTTCTGTCAGGGTAGTACGCAGACTACTTTCATTGTATTTTTAAAAAAAAATGTAGGCAAAAACACTGAGACGAATACATTATGCTAAAAATTTAAAAAACTGTTGGTCTAAGGCAGAGGTCGCCTTCAAACTTCTTCGCCTCGCTAAACCCTCAGAACAAGGAGGGGAGGGTCGCCTGGTCTGGACACCCCCAATTGATTGTAATCCTATGTATATAGTACGTGAAATTTAATTAATTATTTGTTTTTCCTAATTAATTTTATTAATTAATGCTAACTATTTATTCAGTAATTAATTTTTCAATGCCTACACACACACACTCTCTATTAGCTCACTTTTTCTATATATTTATTTATTTATTTATCTTGGTGGAATTTTTAAGCGTTAATACAATACATTTTAAAGCGCTCAGTTGAGCTGAAATTTTATATACATGATCATTTTAAATGACAATACAATAACTTAATTATAAGTAATAAAAATTAACTGATTAAAACTAATTATTTAAAGAATTACAAATACAGCCACGTTGGCATCATTTTTGGTGATTTGCGTCAAAACTTGAAAAGGTTTTTTTCTCACATGTTTAAGCATTCAATTGAACTGAAATTTTATAGACACGATTGTTTTGGATGACAATACGATGACAATTAATAAAAATTAATTACCACTTAATGTTGTGATTCTGCCATACGTATATACATATTTATATTAATTGTAACTATTTGATAAAAAGTAGCAAAAATAAAAATGTTCTTTTTTGATCTAAGTAGGAATTGACTTAAGAAAAAAAATTTTATATTACCTGTTACTATTTTTTTTCTCCCGAAATTCGACAAAATCAAAAGAATATGTTGGGCGGCGTATTGGAGCATGATACAAGAATGATGGACTTTAGACCCTGGACCCCACCCCCTTTGAAAAATTCCTGTGTGCGCCACTGCTTAGAGTTATGAGGTGTTTTCGAGGAATCTAGCCCCCCCCCCTGCTTATTCAACCCGAAGATATTATACCTTAAAATAATATTCAAAGTAGATTAGCACGTTATAGGGGTACGTAATGTTTAAGAAAGATACTGTATTTCCCCTATTAAAAACTAGAAATTTTTTTTATATATATTTTATAAGAGTTGGGAATTAATTCTAAAAATGTTTTTATCAATTTCTGAGACTTAGAATTATTGTTATATTTTGATAGAGCTGCTCATTCTCTATTTTGTTTTGACATCACTGCATATTCAAATAATTATTATGTGCTCAATAATCTTCCTTCGAAATATTACGTTGATCTCGGAAAATTTTTTCAATATATTTTAAGGAACATTTTGCATTTAGTTAAAAGCAGTGGCGCACACAAGGGGGGGGGGGGGGGGGCCCCCCCCCAAGCCCTTGATATTTTTTCCGATTGATTATAATTTTAAGTATATAGTGCGTAAAATTTAATTAAGTATTTGTTATTAATGATTAATTTTATTAATTAGTGCTAATTATTTATTCAATAATTAGTTTTCTAATGTGTTTTGTTCCCGAAAATCGTCAAAATCAAAAGGAGCATGATACAAGAATGGTGAACTTTCAACCCCGGCCCTGAAAAATTCCTGTGCGCGCGCGCGCGCTACTGGTTAAAAGTATCCAGTTTTCTAAAAGGAACTAAAATGTTTGGATAAAAACTTTTTAGTTTCTGAAACATTTTCTTCAAATTTCTTCGAATCGAATTCCGATTATATAATTTTCGCAATATACATTATAATGAATTTTATTAGTACTTTGTAGAATATTAAAAAAAAAAAAAAAAATATTTTAAATTTTTTTAAAGGTTAATTTTATAACACATTATTAAAGGTTATTTTTTTTATTATGTACACATAATAAATCATTAGATTACTTCAAACATTCTTTCAAGTTAGCTGAGTAAAAGACTATATTTTAGGTGCCTTGTAAATCCATCTTATCGATAACAACATGCACCAAAAAGAATTTGAGCAAAATTTTCATATTTAGTCTTACACCATAAAGAATCTTAATAATTTTGGAACAGGTTATAGAAAAAATGAGTGTCCCTGTTAATTCACATTTATTATTATACACAATAAAAAAAGAAATACTATATACTTGTGGAAAATCAACACATTTTTCCTTTGAAAATTTTCTAAAACTTCGAAACAATATAAATTAAGTATTCAACAATTATAGAATTGTTCCTTTATTACTAAGTATAAAGTAAAATTAATATGATAAATATAACTACATTTTATTTCAGTTTCGAGTATAGTTCTAATGTTATTAGAAACCTTTTATTTATATTAAATAAGATGTGAATGTATACTTTAAAGCTCGTTAATATTCTATATTTTATATGAACTACTTTAACCTTTAAAAGCTGCTGAAAAAATTCTTTTTTTGAAAATGTTTTTGAAAGATTATAGAGCATTTAGGCTTACAAATCTCTCATACACTTAAGCATGTTAATCAACATAAATTACTCATAGAAAACAGATAACAATGATGCATATTTATGTGCGTGAAACGTAAAGGTAAATAAAATAATCAGAGCAAATGTGTGCGAACAATATTTTTCATTTATCTTACTCATTGATTAAAATACTTGTGAATTAAATTTAAAGAGCCTACAAGAGTATTTGAAAATGAAGATATTGTTAACTCTTTTGCTGTTTAAACACTGAATGAAGATCTTACGATGTTTGTCTTATCTGCATAAATGCAAGTACTAAAAATGTAGTTCCGAAGTAAAAAAACCATAGGTTTCCCACAGTTTTTTTCGAAAAAGGGTATTTTTCTTTCGGTCTTTCTGCCCCATTCTTTTCATTCACCCTTAACATGTCATAAAACAGGAATGTGCTTTTTATCACTTTTGTTAAGGCTTATCTCTTCGAAAGTGTATCACTTGTAATGATACTCGAATTCACGGATGCAAAGTAATAAAAGTTACACGGCTGTCCGGCGTCAAATACTTTTACCCTCCTCCCTTCCCCCATGAGACGGCGTTGGGCAACACGACTTTAGATGCTGCTGGTCAAACAAGCTCCACTGCGGTTATAAATCTATTTTGCATTCATATTTATAATTTTCCTTTCGAGTTTTTATTTTGACCCGGAGAACCCCTAAGTATGCCTTATAGAACTCCAAGGTTACCTATAACACAGTTAGAAGACCACTGCCACATAGGGGAAAAGTATACTGTTTTATAAACCTCTACCTGATTTTTACTAAAAATATCAGCCTGATTCAGCAAAATCCAAATCTTTCATGTTTCTTAATTATACAAAGTACACACACAAAATAAGGAAATAAGAAAAGGTAAAATTAAATACTAAATTCACACCGAATTATATTTCATAAAATGCTTCAAATTTGTTGTAACTAAAAAAAAAATATTCTTCAAATTTGATCCAAATACCGCCCTTAAAATTTGCCGCCCCGGGCAGGGTTCCGATTTGTCCGGCCCTAGCGCCGCCCCTGTCTATGATGACCTGCAAGGGGTCCATGGCAGTGAAAAAATAATTTGGGGGCTCATGAGGTATAAATGGGGGTCTATAATAGTTGCTCTCATTAAACCAGATCGCGACTTTAATCTTTAAAAAAAATTGATCTAGTGGAAACCAGATTTCACCAATTTAGCAGATTTAACTAAATTTAGCGAGATTAATTTGTGGTTACTAGGTGACAGCACAAATTTTATTAAGACAAGGACCACTTCAGCATTTTTTTTCCCAATATTATACTTCAAAGAAGTATAATATTGGACTTCGTGAGTTTTTTCAATTTGTCACAGACAATCTGTCAGGACATTTTAAACTACGTTCAACGTTTAAATGCCCTTTACTCAGATTTTGAAACTAGATTTGAGACTGCTTTTTTTAAAGTAATACCACAGTAGACAATGAATTCATATAGTCAGATTGAAAAAAAATGTCATATTACAATAGGACTTGTTCAAAATAGGCCCTAACGATCTTAAAATAAAGTTTAGAAACGGATGTCAGCAATTTTGGCTTTAAAAAGACATACTTCTTATTTGTCGAGAATTATGGAATATCGTGAGAAAGTTTTTAATTTCTTTTCCTAGTGAGAGGGAGTTTCAGTGAGATTGCCAATCTCAAAAACAAAAAGGAGGGGGGAGGGGGACTGGACACTTACTAACAAAGGAGATTTAGGATTAAATCTGACTAGATTGATATTAAATATTGAAAATTTGTTATTGTAGCACCAATTTCATCCGTCTCATTAAAAGCATTTGTTTTTTGTTCAGTTATTTTATGTATTAAATTGATTAATTTTAATTTTAATTTAATTCATTAACATGTGCTTCTTAAGTTTTAAAAATGCTATACTTTAGATAGTTAGAAATTTAATTCTTTTAAAGTTAGTAGTACCAACTATCAAAAAGATATTTAAGTCAGCGTTTCTCGAACTGTGGGGCGCGTCCCCCTTGGGGGGCGTGACAACTCTACGAGGGGGGCGCGAGCATATTGAAAAGTTAAAAACAAAATAATTAAAAAAAATTGTTAATTTACTGAAGGAAAACAAACAAAATACATTCTGACATAATAAAAAAATAAAATGCACATTTACACTGGTATATTAAACGCATAAATGTACCAGTGTTACAAAATATGAGTGCATTTCATAATTTATTTAACAATATTAAGATAAGAACAAGTTTAATAATTATCAGGGACCCCATATAGGATTGCTTTATATAAAATTATATACAAAAATTAACACTTATCTTGATAATTTTTTGTATGGTTTATAATTAATCCCTTAACTGCCGATTAAAAGTTTTGCAATTTGCATCCCAATGCCAACTGTTTTCCACGTAGGAACATGTATGTGATGTAGTAGGGGCGGAAAGGAAAAAAGAAGCAAAAAGTCTGAAATAAGTAAATCATTCGCAAACATTGTCCAGGTCCATTTCCAAGGCCTTCAGAATAATTTTATGGATAACCGTGCTCAGAAACAATCGTACTTCGGAAAGACGTATATATACGTCCGGGGAAATTAACGTTCTGACTGAGCGAGATGTTTATATACGCTGGTGGCACTTAAGAGGTTAAAGTCATATCGTAGTTTTAGCATCAAAGTAGAGTGTTATTGAGTTCAATACATTGTTATATATTGTATGGGGGGGGGCGATGAAAATTATGATTAAATATTGGGTCGCGAATATTGAAACTTTGAGAAGCACTGATTTAAGTTGATAAATTTGCAAAAATTCAATATTAGGTAAGCAAGGGTCTACCCGAAATCGAAAAACATGACAAGGGGTCTATGAGGCAAAAAAAGTTTGGGAACCTATGTTCTAGGGCAGTGATGGCGAACCTATGACCCGTGGGTCAGATACTGACCCACGCAAGTCTTTTAACTGACCCACGATTGCTAGGCTACCACTTGTTTGCTTACGAGGGTTTATAAAGATTTTCTAATTTGTGTGGACTATTTATATTCTATTTGAATTTTTCAAGCCCTTTGACACAAATGCAATTTAAATGCTGTCTAAAGTTTGATCGTTACAGTTCCAAACACTGGTGTAGCTAGTCCTAAGTGGACCCCGTATCCAAATTCTTTGGAGACCCTTTTCGGTGGGCTCTCAATATTTTATGATCTCTTCTTACATATTTTGGGGCCCCTGAAGCTTGGGGGGCCACGTATCATCGATACGGTGGTAGCTACAATCCTGGTTCCAAAGCTACGCAAATGACAACAAATGTATGTCAAAGTATGTATTATTTGAAATAAAGCAAAAGTGCTTACAAAATATCAAATAAAGTGTATAATTTTGCTCACATTTTGTTTGTTGAAAAACAATCGGAAACCAAAGCTAAAAACCATATTTAAAGTACTTTCTTTAGATAAAATGCACTTTAAATAGTTATGTTTGTAGAAAGAGACTTCCATAGCACCCTTTTTTAACCGTTATAAGCCAATTGAATTTAAAGATGTTTAGTTTTAAAAATACTCTGTTAAAATTTTTTAAACTTTGCTCTGATGCAAATGGGCATTAGTGACCCAGGAGGTAGTACTAAAAAAAATATGAACAAAATTTGACCCACGTCTCAAAAAGGTTCGCCATCCCTGTTCTAGGGGTTCCACGAAAGCACTTTCAAGTTCTAGGGGTTTCATGAGGTGAAAAAGTTTGGGATCCACTAGTATACAGTTTCAACATTACGATAGGAAGATGATTCCTCAAATGTTTCAGGAATGTTGTAGAATCGGTGAAGAAATTCACACATGAAGGGTAAAGTTCAGCAACAGAAATGTTGACGATGTGGAAACAATTATAAAGAGATTAATATTACCTCTCTTTTGTTCTGTTTGGAGTAGTAGGTTATATTATATTTTACTAAAATTTAAAAAAATAAACAGAGTTCCTCCCTCTTCAGCCAAATTGGCGTTTTGTGTAGTTTTGTCGGAACCTATCATACTGATAAGATATATAGAGTTATTTTTCTGGAAACCTTTATGAGAACATTTCGAATTTGTTTAAAAAAAAAACATTTTGAAATATATGTTCTTTTGAAAAATTTTGATATATTCTATTTGTTTTTATAACATATTACAATATTAATGTACCGTGATTGTGAAAAATTGGATTTTTCCACCCTTAAATTTAAAGCTATATTTCGATTTGATATAACTCGTGTACATAAAAAGATAATAGAAATTCATTGTTTGTCTTATTTATAAAATATACGTACAGTAAGACCCCACTTAAAGCGAGGTATACGTTCCATCGAAGTAGAGCGTAATATGAAACGAGTAATAATGGAATAATAATATCATGTAAATAATGGGGTAAGGGGAAGATAGGTAGAAAATTGGTCAGGTATTTTACCATTAAATTTATTAATTATGTTTTTTATAAAAATAAAACAAAAATTTATTTCTTACTAATATAGACATATAATAAACGAATATACATATATAAAAAAAAATTCCAAGTCTTGGTTTAATGGCATATGACGTTCAATTTCGTCGTCAGTCCATATAGAAAGTCGTTTTTCCATTTCCTCCATTTTATTATTTCTAGAACGGGTAATTCTAGTTGCAGAACTTGTCGTAGTTGCAGTTACCGATGACAGTATTTTTTCTTTATTCTTAAGAAGGGTCCTTATTGTTGAAGTTGCCAAATTCAATGCAGCACCCATTTGAGATCGACGTTCACCAGTATCTAATCTTCTAATCACTTGCATTTCAGTTTCAAGTGAAAATACTTTTTCTTGTTGCTCTATTTTCGTGTTTTTTTTATTATCACCCATGATAAAAACTAAAAATCATAATATTTGTCGCTATAGCAATCGTAATATTACATAAATTTATACTTACAATAGCAACAAATGTTTGAAACGATAAAAATACGTTCGTATAACACCACAGGAAAGAAGAAACACAGATAAACTGCTTCGGATATCGGGAAGTCTAATGCTGCGTGCAATTTCGGGAAATCCCACAATTAAAATAAAAGAGCGTTAAATCGTGCGACATAGCCATCGTTCGATAGCTATGTCGTGGGGTTTCAGCGTAAGTTAGAGGTGTGGGATTCTCGGAATGATGAGACATTTTAGAATTCTTAATATGACTTTTATTAAGAATTTAACTTAGATTACTTAGATATCGAACAAACTTATATTAAGTGATGTGACGTCTTCAATTGATGTGAACCCCACCCGTCAATTCATCTGAAATCCCCCTATCCATTCATCTCCAAACAGATGTTGGATGGATGGGGTCATTGTTTGTTGACTGGCCTCGGACAAGCGCAGACATCTGGTCTGGAATATACAATGGCTAAGGAATGCCGATGTCAATAGGCATTCCTTTATGAAAGTTTTGAATAGAAGTCGATGCATTGAGAGTGGGGCTGTGAAGCCCAGGTGTGAGACGAATGGATGTGAGTTATGGCGCCCTTGGATTCCAGACGGACGGGGAATGTGTTTGTGTTTGCCGCGTAAATGAGAGACGAAGGTGGCCCGGGGACGAGGGCAGACCTTTTCTTTGACCTGCCAATGAGGAAGACGAGGGCAGACCCTTTTCTTTTTTGACCTGCCAATGAGGAAAACGAGGGGCGTGTGGTGGACCCGCCCCTGGTGTTTAAAAGGGGTGAATTTGGAAAGACTTAAAGAAGAGAGACGGAGGGACGAGAAGGAAAAACCTGAAGCGACTTGGACGGAGAGAGAAACTTGGAGAGATAGAGCCATGGAGTAAACTGGAGCCCGGAAAAGCTATGGACTGACCTCGAGTGATAAAGACTGTCTGCCCGGCCTTGGCCTATTTAATGAATATTTTTTGGAAGCTATTAAATTCTAATTAAATTTTTTAAAATGAGGCTGTAACAAATTTTTTTTGTGTACGAATGACTGACGACGTTACAGTGAGAATAAACCAAAATACGCAGTCTTAACTAACTCAGATCGCGCATCTAACTTATCAATATAAATATATTATATCCGCCTAATCTTGTCTCAATAATATACTAGCGTTCATAATATAATCTTCCTACCTTGGTTGAATACTCAACGTCCACGCTATTTCAAATCCTTCTCCTAGGGTAGTACAATGGTATGTACCTTGGTTGAATTGGCGAGAGGGGCGTCTTGATTCTAAGTAAGCCGTCGATCAACTCTTCTATCTTCTCTACACTGAATTTTCTCTAAATTGCCATTTTTGCTCACTAAAATTTCTATCCTTTTAAAGGTAATCTTATTTGCATCTATGCTTCATTTCACTTCTAGGATTTGGGTTGGAAAAGTTTTGCCATTAATCCTGGCCGTCAAAGAACATAGAGGTTATGTTAGAGGAAGAACGCGAGATATGTCACAATCGAAACAGCGTTAAGCGGGGTCTTACTGTACTTATAGGATATTACAATGTCAATTAAGTGACTCTGTAAAAAACATAAAATTGTCTGTAATATATTCTCACAAAATATGTGAGAAAATATGTGTATAAAATATTTACAGCAGAACACTCTTTAAGAATTTTAATTTTAAGTACACTAGTTTTTGTTTTCGCATTGATATTGTTGTTCGGTATCTTCTCTATTTAACTAACCGTACTCAGCAAGCAAGTACGTTTGATTTTTATCAATACTGATACTCTCTAGAGGATATTTGTTGATGAGCCCCTTCACCAACTGAGGAAAATTATTACCTGAGAAAAAGTCCAGGTGAAGGTGTAAGAAATAAAGTTTTTTAATGACATGACAACTTAAGTTTTTAAATTGTTAACCCTATTTTGAATTATAAACTAAACTTAGCAGCGCAACAGCCCATGAGGGCCAAGGCCTGCTGTTCCCATCTCAGTGTACGTGACCATTGGGTGCTGAGGTGCATGAGCAGATGTCCCGATCAGGTGGTCAGTCTGACTTGAAACCCCAATGTTTAGTCCCCGAGCAAGCTTGGTACTCATTTATCGACCCACTGAAGGGATGAAAGGCCGAGTCAGCCTCACCGAAGCCGAGGATAAAACCCCGGGAATGTGGTGGGGAAGCGTGATACGATCCACTGGGCCTCTATATTTTGAATTATACTCTTGTAATTTGTATCTGTTTTATTACATAGAAAATTTTTTCGCCAAGTCATTGAATGAATCTTTTTCTATCTTCACAAAAAAAGGTTTCTAATTTCCAGATTTTTGGTCATTTTCAAAACCTTTTTCAGATTTCTGGACCAATAAATACATTTTCCTTTACTTGAACAATGCTATTGTCTAAAACAAAACCCAAATACCGCAACATCTCGACCGAGAGCGTATTAAGGAAATTTTTGTCAATCCCAGCATGATGTGGAATAGTAAGAGTAATAGATCCACTGCTGGTACTAAGGATAGGTTAGCAACATTTTTACACTATAGACTTTCGAGAAGGCCACTTTTGTGCACGATTACGTATTTCTTTAAGGTATCCGACAGTGTTCGGAACCGTGATTTTTTTTGCAAAAGCGTATAAATGGATAATATGTATGATATTTAGTGTCACTTAGATTAGAAAATGTATATAAATTGTTTAAGAATAGTATTACAATAAAAAATTATTTAAGCACAATATTTTGACAAAAAATGAACATACAATGACAAATTTTCAAAATATCCTCCTTTTGTGAAAAATGCTTCTATTAAAACAATATTTCCCCTGTATATATCTTAGCCTTCTGTACAGTGGCTCAACTAGAATTTTCGAAATATATAACTTAGAAGTGGGTTTATCCATGTTTTACGACAACAGAGGGGAGAAAGTTTTTTTTAAAAAAGCCGATAGTTATTTTAATTGGTGGTAACTCTGAAAATAATGTGAATTTTTCAAAAATCATAGTTGAGCCTCTGTACGGAGGTCTGAGCTATAGACAGGCAAAATATTATTATAATAAAAGAATTTTTTGCAAAAGGAGAACATTTTGAAAAAAGGTTATTCTAAGTTAATTTTTTGCCGAAATAGTGTATTTAAATAATTTTTTTTGTCAAAATGTCCTTAAGACAATTTTATACATGTATTCTAATCTAAGTGACACTAAATATCATGAAAATTATCCATTTATTGACTTTTTTTAAAATCACGCTTCCGAACGTAATTGGATACCTTAAGTCGAATTAACAAAGTTAAAAGAAGTTTATTAACACAAATACATTAATCACAGATATAAAAGCTTTCTATGTAATTTTTTCTCTACTGGGCTATATACAGCGGCGGCGCGAGACCTGAACTTAATGTAGGCAAGATACATTTTGCGAGGCCCTCTCTGGTTGCGTAAGAAGAGGGTTTATCAAAGAAAAAAAAGCAATTTTTATTCATAACGAAAAAAACCAAACTTTTTACTCAGATTTCTGTGGAACATTAAACAATTATGAAAAAAAAAAAAAAAAAATTAAAAAAAAAGAAATTTCCACTTTAAGTTTTGCTTAAAACCTTAATGATTGTGTGTGTGTGGTTCGTAATTTATCTTACAAGGAGAGGGCACGACTAAGGAAATTCATCTGGAGTCGAGACTTGATGTAATAGTAGTGCTCCTTTAGGGTGTTCAACCCTCAATGTGTAATTCCACCGAATGGCC
>BMAV01004731.1:3067-13301 GCA_019973955.1 Trichonephila inaurata madagascariensis | reverse complement strand
TTTTTAAAAAAGTTTAAACAATTAAATTTTTTTTAAAAAAAAATCAAATTATAATTTTTTTAAAAAAAAAAATATATTTAAATTGTGAAATATATAGATCATTTACTATATTGATTCCAATTCCAGCTAATTAAGCTAACAATTTAAGAAATTAATTTCAAAGGTCCACCGTCCCCTTAATTAATTTTTTGACATGAAATTTTTGTAATATTTCTGAAGTTGTTTTTTAAACACCTTTAGGGATCGATTTTACAATACCTTAGTTAGTTTTGGAGGAAAAAAAATAATAAAATGTTGATACATGTGTGTGTGTGTGTTAAAATTCAACCAAAAGCCTAATATTTCCCCCATTTGAATTTTTTAAAAAAAGAAGTATTCAATTTACAGCAAAATGGATCCCTAATTTTGTCACTTGCATTACATACGAGACACAAGGAAAAAAATGGAAGTGATTTGAAATTATTAATTGTGGAAGAAGTAGTATTTTGAATGCAAAAAAAAAACGCAAACCGAGAAAAACCATTTTAAAGTTAATAATTCTGAAAAAATAATTATTATAAGCTTAAATATGAACGCTTTTTTTTAAAAATAATAAAATATAATACAAATTTTACTACGCCGACAACCAGGGCATCATTCGACTTGGAAAAGAACTTTTAATTTCTGTGGCACCTCCTCCATTTTCCCCCTACAAACGAGCAGAATTTTTTAACAATTTTTCTAAGTTTTAATTGCTGATGGTCCTCATATTTATAAAATTCCGTGGTAGTCCTAACTAAACTCAAAATATCATTAGTTTTCCGCTAGTATTTTGCTCTTCCTTCCACACATTGAATAAGGCACGCCGAGTAATACCATCGCTGCCAACGCTGAAAAAAAATAACAACTTTGGGAGTAGCAGGTAGTAGCAGCTAACTTTGGTATAAATTAAAGGTCTATATCTACTCTATGTGATTTAAGTGTTACTGTGATCAATCCGTGTCAATCCCAAAGGTTATAGTCCATTAAACACAAAAAACTGACATACGTTAGTAGGAGTTACATGCTGTGCTAAAAGTTATGTTTTTACAATTTTTAATCGAACTTGAACCTAATTTGAAAGTCAAATCAAGAAATTACTTACTAATGGTATCTATTTTCAAGAAAACCCCGCTAAAATCTGCAAAACCCTTTTCAAACGAAACGATAGGACTTGCGACTGAAAAGGAGGCTCTCGCAAGTGTTTCTTGTAGCAAGAACAAACCCGATTAAACTGATAATTGTTGACGATTTCCATTCGCGTATGGACAAAAAATGTTTACCACATGGCCAGGGAACCTATTAGGACCATAAATTGTGGGTTGTTGTTTTATTTCGCGCAATTTCACTTTTGGACTTTCTGTGCGTCAGATTGGGAAAACTGCCCATTGTGCGATGTATTGAATTCAATAATAATGTACATTGACGCTAAAGCTTCTATACGACTTTAAACTTTTATGTGCCACCAGCGTATATAAACATCTCGCTCAGACAAAGCGTTAATTGCCCCGAACGTATATATACGTCTCTCCGAAGGATGATCTTTTCTGTGCACTGCTATCCATAAAATTATTCCAAAGGCTTTGGAATGTAATAAAAGGACCTTGACAGAGTTTGCGAAGGGTTAATTCATTTAAGAGGATTTGCGTATTTATTCCTTTTCTCTCTCCCCCCTCCCCTCCATACATCCCATACGCGCGCCTACGTAGAAGACGGTGGCATTGGAGAGCGAATAGCTTAACTTTTAATCAAGGGATTAATTATAAACCATACAAATGATCAAGATAATTGTTAATTTTTGCATATAATTTTATATTTGACAAGCCCATGGAGTCACTGGTAATTAATAAACTTGTTTTTAACTTAGCATTGTTAAATTAATTATAAAATACATTGTGCAGTACTGATACATTTATAAGTGTATTATATCAGCGTAAATGTGTGTTTTACTTTTTATTATGTCAGAATGTATTTTTTGTTTATTTACTCTCAGTAAATGAATAATTTTTTAAATAATCTTTTATTTTTGACTTTTCAATATGCTCGCGCCCCCTCGTAGAAGTATCCCGCCTCCTTACGGGGGGGGCGCCTCACAGTCTTAGGAACGCTGTTATAATTTCAAGCATTTTGTACATAAGATAGTTTTTTTTTTTTTACTTTTGATTTAATCAAGCAGTTTTTAAATAGACATTTATTCTCGATATTGATACTGAGTATGAATAACCCTTGATGAACAAAAACATACAATATTAAATTTACGTAATTAAAATTTCAAATTAGAGTTCACCAGTTCAAAAATTGAACAATAAATTTTTTCTGTAAAATGATTTGAAAAAGTCAAAAATGAAGAATCTTTTACTGGGATTAATAACATGTCTGCTTTTTAAAATATTTAGGCTGCTTTTAAAATTAAGTCCAGATGCTCTAAAATTTTACTCCAGACATTTCTCAAAGATAATATTTTGGTGAGATATATACTTATTATAAAGGAGGAAATTAATACTTAATTGGTGAATTATTATTTAAAAGTGATTTAAAATTTAAAATAAAGAAAATTAGAAGACATTAATACTAAGACCTTTTTATCAAACGTGGTTACTGCAGCGAATCCTTACACTTTATTTACTAAAAGATTTAATAATAAAAAATTTATTAATAAAATGAGCCAAAAATAATTCAGTAATTCGTTCGCAAACGATATCCGAAGACAAAGTAAAAAAAATGTCGATGCAATAAAAACGCGCGCGTCAGCTTCTTAAATGAAAGCGGTGTTTGTAGAGAAGGTAAATCTATGCGTCCGCATCCTAAGCAAGAACGGTTTCCTAAGACAGGGTAAAGCTGTGAGTCAGCATCCTAAGCAAGAACGGTTTCCTAAGACAGGATAAAGCTATGAGTCAGCATCCTAAGCAAGAATTTTTTCCAAAGACAGGGTAAAGCTATGAGTCAGCATCCTAAGCAAAGATGATGTCTAAAGACAGGGTAAAAAGGTACATGGATACAATAAAAACGTAAGCTTCCCAATTAAGGACGGTTTCTTAAGACGTAAAGCTATGTTAATACAATAAAAACATCAGAACTGTTTTTGCTCTGAAAGGCTTTAGTGATATAATCGGTACGCGCAATCGTACAGTACTAGTGAGTTTGAAAATGTTTTTTAGTTATTTCTAGACAGTTTTAAATGAATAGACACCCTTTTTGATGTGTCTCAGTAGTGGTATATTTTATAATTTCATCAACGTATTTTTAAGTAAAAGTGGTTGAGTTATTGTAGACTGTATGCCGTTAACTTTCTTTATCTAATTAAATAGAAACGAAATATTTAAATCTGTACAATCAGATGTCATTTCAAATCTTCAAGCTTTTAAGGGTTTCAGAACATACTCGAAATAGTAATGTACCAAAATTAAGACTCCGTTTTTGTGATATATATTTTTAATATTTCTAATAGAGATTAGATTTTTTGTATGCCCATAATAATAATGATACTTTAGTTATATATACTCTCCGAAACTACAGATTTTCATTTAGGTAGCATTTTTTTAGTGACATTACTTAAATATATAAAATATTTTACACACATATATAAAATGATGTTCAATACATGGTTGATGAGTTACGATATTAACTTGATACTGATGATATTTTAAGGTATTGATGAAATTCGATGGATAATTTCGTTGAAAAAAATGTCAGAAAATTTTTTACATTGTACATTTTTTTCATACATAAAATTATTTTTAAAATATTGGGTATTATTTAGAGAAAAAATACATCTTTTACAGATGTATAAAAAATTTCGAAGAATGTAGAATATTTCAGTTGTATATGTATAAGATGCTAATTTAATATTAGGTCATTACTCTCGCCAAATTGTTTCTAATTTTCTCCAAGATGGGGATAACATTACAATATATCTATATTGATTTTATCGTTTGGTAATATGTTTGCTATAGTGCTTACGTATTTATGATCCTTCTTTTTTTGGTTTATTTTTATTGTTGTACCCTATTACTTTTAAGCTATTCAATTTTTTTAAAAAAAAGATTTAACCATTTTTATATTGGACGCCATTTTGCTGCAGTATTCTATTTATGTAATTTGCGTTGAAAATGGATATCTCAGAAATTACTGGTAATTACCAGTATTATTTTTTTAAAAAATGTATGAGAATTCCATGTCAAATTATTATGGATCAATAAGTTTAACAAATTTGCTCTTTTGGTGAAATCTTTTTTTTTTAAAGCGATTTAATTTTTTTTCTGACCTTAGTTAAGATATTACTGATTTCGCCCAATGGGAAATGTGATAAATTTGGTAAAGTTTTCTCAAAAAAGATTTCTCAACTATTTCTCAAAAAAGTAATGAAGTGGGTAATCGAATTTTTACCGAGAATGGATCTTATGTTGTGAATTTCAACTGAGAGACATAACGATAAATCTATCAGGGAGAATTCTTTGTTTAATGGTAGTAAATTGCGAATTTCTACTGTTTTATTTTTAATAAACTATTTCGTAATTTTTTTTTTACATCCGTCGGTAAAAAGTCATAAAGTCGATTTTTTTCGTATTTAATTCTTCTTTCAGCCTCAAATTATTTATTTATTTTCTGCTTTCGCTTCTTTTAATTTCTTTTTTCCCCACCATTTTGAAATTCTTCACA
The DNA here is from genome assembly GCA_019973955.1 of Trichonephila inaurata madagascariensis. Classification (NCBI taxonomy): domain Eukaryota; kingdom Metazoa; phylum Arthropoda; class Arachnida; order Araneae; family Nephilidae; genus Trichonephila; species Trichonephila inaurata. Next base: position 8,624 of record BMAV01004731.1, on the reverse strand, counting down.
CATTCAGTTTCTTTATCCTGGTATTTATTCTTTTTAGAGCCTTTTACATGGAAAATGTAAGTAAATTTCTTCTTATTCCACTTTTTAAATCATTTTAAATGGTTATAATTCTACAGTTCTCAGTTACTTCATCGTTTCAGTAATATTTTTGTATTCTTCACAACTCGATTTTTGTAGCGTCAGGCGGCCATTTTGAATAAAATCTACATTCCGTTTAAAGCCTGTTTGGCGTGATTTTTTTCTGGAGCCATATATTTTTCTTAGTGTTCCCTGAGGTACGTGCAACTTCCGTTGAAGAGCAAAAATTCAAATATTTCGTGTTTTCACAAACTTCATGGAAAACATGAATTTGTTTTGCATATAAAACTTATAACTTTCTTTTCCATTTTTGAACACTAGAACGTCCAGGATTTTGATTATCCTTAAACGTCCATCGGTGTCATTTCGGCACCACGATATAAAATATGTAAAATAATTGTAATCACCTAAAAATTGCAGGGCTACTGACCAGTAGAGCTTAGTGTTTTAAGACTTTTTAATACTATTTCATGTAATTATCCTATATTAGGGTCCATTATATCATAAGAAAACGGACGTAGACATTATGTTTAGTGGAGTTTGTTGAATCACTGCTTTGTCGGAAAAAAAAAGTTGAAACTTGAAATGTTTTGTCGCAAAACTTGAAATGTTTTGTCGCAAAACGTTTCAAGACTTTCGAGTGTTAACTCGTGGAACCCCAAGCTGTGGCGGCGTGAGACCTGAACTAAATATAGGCAAGATACATTTCGCGAAGCCCTCTCTGGTGGCGTCAGAAGAGGGTTTATAAAAGGAAAAAAAAAACAAGAACAAAAAAACACAATTTTTATGCATAACGAAAAAAACCAAACTTTTTACTCATACTTCTGTGGAACATTAAATAATTATGAAAAAACAATTAAAGAAACAGAAATTTTCTATTTCAAGTTTTGCAGAAATTCTTAATGATTGTGTGTGTGGTTCGTAATTTATTTTACAAGGGGAGGGACGACTAAGGAAATTCATATCGTGTCGAGGCTTGATGTAATAGTATTACTACATTAGGGTGTTCAACTCTCAATGTAATTTCACCGAATGGCCAGTTAATTCGAAGAAAAAAGCCTTCGAAATTCATGCTTAGCTTTTATACAATTAAATTTGAATTTCCTACAATTAATTAAAATTATTAATAATTAAAATAATTTAAAATAATTACTGATAAATTTTTTTAAATAATTATTAAAATTATTAATTTATTATTAAATTAATTTTTTATTATTAAATTTATTATTTATTATTGAAAGGATTATTAATTGTTTTAAAATTATTTAAATTTATTTAAAAAAGACTTATTAAATGTTTTATAAAATAATTAAATTAATAATATATAAAACAGACATATTTTTTATTATATTAATTATAAAATAATTAATTAAATACTAATATACTTTATAAATTATTTTATATTATATATAATATTTTATTTATAGTATATTGTATTTCACATTATAAAGCTATTTGTAATTAATTTTTATGTATAATATCATTTAATAATTATATATTTTATTATAAATATTATTTATTAATATAAAAATATATTTATAAAATTTAATATAAATATTTATATAATTACAGTATTTTTTTTTACTTTATAAAATAAAAAATAATTGCATAAAATATCATTTAATATTTAATAAACCTTTCATAAATAAGTTTATTTAATTTTAAATATAATTAAATGTGAAATGAAAAAAAGAAGTTGATCAATGAATCGAACCTTGACCTCGCGCAGAGTATGCACAAGATATATCAACTAGGCTATGAAATCGTTGGAGGAAATTCAAATTTAATTGTATAAAAACTAAGCATGAACTTAGAAGGCATTTTTCTCCGAATTGACTGGCCATTCGGCGGAATTACATTGAGGGTTCAACTCCCTAAGGAGTACTACTATTACACCAAGTATCGACCCAAAATGAATTTCCTTAGTCGTGCCCTCCCCTAGTTAAATGCCATATCTGCTTCAATAGATAAAACTGCCAAAGCTGAAAGTCTTTCCTGACTCATTGTATTTCTTACATAAATTTTTATTAACTTTGGTTTTGAAAAGCTCCTCTCAGCAGAAACGGTATTTACAGTTATTATTTACAAAATTCGAAATACAATGTAAATATTTCTGAAGATTTCTTTCAAATCATTCTCGCGACATTTTGAAGCAAATGTTTTACGTCTGTAATGATGTTGGGTAAATTTTAGATCATATTTTGTAATTCTTCATATAATTTTAAGGTTGGAAGTCACTGCTCTCACCTACTTTCAGGACTGTGTGTAACTCTTGACAGTTTTCCAGTATTTGCAGTTTTGTAAAATTTTTTAACTTGTTTAAGTCATAGAGAAGGCCAAAATTTTCAAAATGTTGATTTAAAGACGTAAATCTAGAATCTATATTGCTTATCACAGAATCAATCATGGTATTAAAAATGTTTGTTTCATACCGGCTTTCGACAGACTATAGGTTGATCACCGCCTTCATCATCAAATAGTCTTTTCTTTTTGGTTACCCTTTTATTTTTAAAATCTTTTGGCAAATCATAACTGCTTGACTTACGAGTGTCAGGCAAGCATTTTCCGAATCCTGTTTGTCGATACTCTTTTATCCAGCTGCAAAATGACCGCTAATGTTCAAGAGTAATGCATAAATGGGCTTGTACAGATTGCCATAATTTGCTTATGGTATTGCCACGCGTTAATAACTCATACCATACACGTAATGAAACGATAAATCCTAAGCTGAACATTTCATTTAAGACAAAATCGCAATCACTGATTGTGTCGGGTAGTTTCTCGTCCTTTGGTTTTTAAAAAAAGTTTTCTATCCATTCAACAACATCATCAAATTATAATGATGCGGCCTTCACCGCCACTATTCTGCTTTCCCACCTTTTTTTGATAAAGGCTTAATAGAAGGCTTTAATTTATCTTTGATAATTCTCCAGCGTTTGCTGAAATTTGAAAATAGCAAAAGAAAAAAAAAATCTTCTGAATGAAACCAAAAGAAAAAAAAATGTTTTTGTTGCTGCTGACGAATTAGCTGCGACCACCAATAACAGATTCCTGCTATGATAAACGCAAGGTGTGAAAAAAATATTCGAGTTTTAACTCCACTATTTATGCCTACCATATTTGCTCCATTGTCGTATCCTTGTCCACGACAGTGCTGAATATCTAAGCCATTTTTTCTCGCTCTCCCAGTATTGCATTGGTCAAATATTTTCCAGTTATTTCAATGACAGCGAGAAACCCGATCGAGTTTTCTTCTATGCTTCCATTTGATGCACTACAATATCTTAAGATGACCGGCATTTGTTAAATTCTACTACAGTCTGTAGTGCAGTCGAGTAAAGAATAATATTTTGCCTCTTTTATCCACCAATCACTTCACTGGTAATGGAGTTTGAAATGATTGTGATCAATTCATTTTGAATATCATGGGTTTGATAATGGTGTGCAAGTTGCTTATTATCAATGCTATTGATGTGTTCCCTTAACGTAGGATCATAGTTAGATATCAATTTAAATAAGTCTATAAAGTTTCCAGAATTCTTAGTGTCTTTGTCTGTTTTGAGAGAGAGAGAGAGATTCCCTGTGACCTCTAAACTTCAGATTATGATAGGCTAAGAAATTTAATATATCAATTAATCTCTGAAACCAATTTTACCAATGCTTTTGAGATTCAAGAATTTGCTTTCCGTTTTTCGGTCTAATGTTTTCCCCTGCTTTATTCCCCTCTCTAATGTTATCCATTGGAACATATAGGCCATATGTTCTTTAGTATTCTCTTGCCTGTGTAAAATACTCTCTCTCTTAAGTGTTACCAATCACAGCACCCTTCCTGTACCATTTGAGTTAGTGGATCACCAAATAGTCTTCATGGAAAATAGAAAATTTTATTTTTAAAACTTGAATGAACCAACCAGTGACGGCGATGAATTTTATCATTATTTAGTTTTCGTGAGAAATGAAAATTGGAAAAGTGTCTATGATCTTCATATTTAGGATAATATTCATCGCTGTTATTTAACTGCATTGTGGGATCGCTTTGAACTTCTTCATGACCGGTAAACATCTGTCGTGGGAAACGTATAAAATCCCAGGTCAAAACTAGAAAATGCTTGTTTCACTACCTCAGTGGCATCTATGTTCACTGGATGAACTAATATCAATCTCTTTTTCTTGATTGTGACTTATGTTACTCAACGTGAACCCAGAAATCTCAGCGTCAGGTTATGATTGGCAAGCTTTTGATCCTATTTCTGTTTCCGATTTTCATCGTTCGGTATCTATAATCGGTGCATCTGGAGTAACTTCCAAATTCATCAGAGACTTGGATATGGATAAATGTTGTTGAGAAGTCGAAGGAACCGATTAATTTGATTCTGTACTGTCAGATTCAGACTGACCAAAATATTTCATCATATCTGAACTTTAAACCTGGTTGGATACAACTCTTTCCGCTTTTCTTTTTCTTTTTGCTGCACCAGGTTCTCATTTTCTCCTTTTATCTCTACCTCTCTTAGTGCGTAAGCCTGATATGATTGATAAATTATGACAAATGCCCAGTACCACACACACTATTATTTATTCTCACATCAAATACTTTTAAAATTTATAATGTGATATAGAAACTTGAAGGGAGACTGCGTCTGTGCATGCGATACTTTAATTGGCTTTCTAAAGATGGGAAGTCCCGAGGTATGTCTCGTCTCTGACCGAAGACAGTCTCTCCCCGCGATAGCAGCTTAACTCCAGCTAATGTTGCCAGACTAAATATAAGGGGAAACGACAGAGTTGAGAAATTTTGTTAAAAGAAAATGGAAAACACAATATTTTCACGAATTATTTATTCTGATACTTTCATGCACCGATAAATAGAATATCTTTTTTTTTAAAAAGTCAATACATCAATTTTTCGATATTTTATGGCGAAAAACAGATAGAGTTGAGAATTTTCTAATTTATTAATTATAAAAAACCCTGTGGCGTCCACTTTTGGATTTTCCTTACTTTTCGTTTATTTTATTTCGGCTTTGAGGCGCGAGGCCCTATGCACCACGAGGCCGTGGCCCCACGCCTTACGCCGCCTTTGGCTATATATTGGCAACTAAGCCTTTGCAAACACGGCGAGTCCCAAAATGTGGAAGCCATTTCATGGTGGCACCATCTTGTGTAACGGCCTTCTCTCGCTAGCAAATTTGAGCTCCTGAATTAATTTTAATTCAAGCTCTTGTTGGGTGCTAAATATTGTCGCTATTTAATTTTGCCGAAAGTACCAGAGCTAAATTGATACTCAAGGATCTTCTACATGCCACATAATCGCATGCCTACGATTTTTGTATCTAGAGAATCTATCGACTCCAGCCGGGAGCGAATCCGCGACCTTAGGCATGCGAAACGAGCATACTACCTCTAAGCCACCGAGCCGACTTCAAAAAATGAAAAAAAAAATCATTTCTTTTTTTCATTTATAAAAAAGTTTTTAAAA